>OVAP01000622.1:0-32315 GCA_900406295.1 Aurinia saxatilis
TCAGTTGTCGATCATTACTAACAATAATAGGAGGACACAGTGAGTTCCCAAACAGTTGGTAGATAACTCATTTCCACATCCGCCGAATTTGGTGATATGTTGTAGTCTTCAAGCATCATTGTTTTCAAATCTTCACGAGTAGAGGTGGATTCCAAGGTGATCAACCTCCCACATTTTTTTCATCAGCGATAAGCCTCATTGCTTGACGTTACATAAAACTTCCAGATTAAAAATGCAAACTTCAGACACACATGTCTAATCGAATATCTTAAAAACTTAAAGGAAGGCTAGTATATATGTAGATAGACATAAATATGTCTATATTTATGTTTGTGCAAATCATGATATATTTTGCCATTTTGGGGGATTTGGAAAAAGTTGACTATTTTTACGAATAGTTAGTTTGAAATAGTTGATTGTTTAGTTCAAATAGATGATTTCTCAAATAGATACGAGTAGTTAAACACAATCATAAATAGTTTTAAAACATAAGAAGTTTGGTAAATAATTTTCAAAAGAACTTGCAAGAGATCAACATGTGTCGAAGGCGGAAACAACTTCCTCATTATATCATGAGCATACTTAATTGTATGAAGCCTCACGCACAAGTTGCTCTAACAACTTGGAGTTCATGGTGATCCTCGAGTTAGCGTCCAACTCCATAAACATCAGGGAAGTAATAACATTAAGTCCTGAATCGCAACTGACACAGGAAAAAGGTTGACTATCAATTTGTATTGAAATGTAAATATTTTTCTATCTATAAAAACGAACAAGTGACTATGTTCATAAATTAATGTCATGCATGATGAATAGTATCTTACATCGAGATGCATGCATGATAATATAAACGTATATCTAATGTAATATGTAACTAGCTAAAGCAGACTATATATTCAAAACAGATAACTAGTCAAAATCAGAGAATTAGTTGAATGATATTCCTAGTGGACAATATGTAGAACATAACACACAAGTAACAAATGTATTATACGTCTATCTAAGGAAACATGTAACTAGCTAAAGCAAACTATATACTCAAAACAGACAGCTAGTCAAAATCAGAGACCTAGATGAATGATATTCCTAGTGGACAAGTTTTAGAACATAACACACAAGCAACAAATGTATTAGACATCTATCTAATGAAAAAGATGACTAGTTAAAGCAAACTATATACTTGAAAATAGACAACTAGTAAAAAATCAGAGAACTAGTTGAATGATATTCCTAGTGGACAAGCTTAGAACATAACACACAAGCAAAAAATGTATTAGACGTCTATCTAATGAAACATGCAACTAGCTAAAACAAACTATATACTAAAAAAAGACAATTAGTCCAAATAAGAGAACTAGTTCAATGATATTCCTAGTGGACAAGCTGTAGAACATAACACACAAGCAAAAAATGTATTAAACGTCTATCTAATAAAACAGGTAACTAGCTAAAGCAAACTATATACTCAAAAACAGTCAACTAGTCAAAATCAGAGAACTAGTTGCATGATATTCCTAGAACAAGCAAAAATTTTATCTAAACAAAGCATCAAAACAGAAAAAGAAAAAAAGATAGATACATATCTAAAGTAACTACATCCTCAAATATACAACTAGACAAAACATACAACTAGTCAAAATCCTCACACACAAAACAACGCCTTGAACTATAAGAGACCCAAAAAATGGCTGACTAGACACAATTCCTTCATTAGAACAAATTCCAAGAGGCTTCCCACAAAACGAAATTCCCAAAAACAAATTATAATCAATTTTTGTAAACTCTTAGATATAGATATGTTCATCAAAAAGATCTATAAGAGACCCATAACGCAAAAAAAATACTTGACAAAAACATAAACAAAAAACGCACAAAGGTACTTCTTTCCAAGGGATTATTAAGTTAATCAACAAGACAAAGAACAAAACTGAACCTTAATAAAGACCAAAATTAGGGTTTATAATGTTATAGTGACAAAAAATACAAATTGGACAATGATTAACAGATTATGGACGAGTAATTTAGATGGAAGGACAAATTGAAAAAAAAAATGAAGAAATTAAGAAAGAAACGGAAAAAAGCAGAAATATAGATATTTTGGGGAGAGGGAAGAAAAAAAATGAAAAAGGAGAAATATGAATAATAGTACAATGGTTTAAAGAAAAAAAAAAGAACTCTCACCAATACAAAGTATTATGGTAGTGCAAATAAAATGGTGGACTTTGTAGTCTTTTGTTATATTTTTTTTTTTTCCCTCAAAGACTCTATTTCATAAATGAAAGTTTGGAAAGATAACCAAAAGGAAATTAAGAATTAACGAACACATATGAGAACGAAAGCTAGCAAATATTGGAAAAAGCAAAATTAGGAGTCTCGTTGACAAATAGCTGCAGTAGCCAACTAAGATGACCCCTTTCTACATAGGGAGTGTACACGAGAATCTTGAACTGCACTTAGAGCGATGGTCAACGCCCCTTTATTAACTTGTAATAAAATAATAATTTTTTTATTTAATTTTCTAAAAAATATGGAAACTGGCTATTTAAAAAACAAGTGTTGGAGTATGTGACTATAGACTCACACAGAATTCTTAATTGTCTAAATATACACCAACTTATATAAAACATCACACGACATCACAATCTATAGTATTTCGGTCTAAATCATCAAACCGTTAACTGATTTTAGTTTTTTCGTGAGAATTGCTGACGTTGCATTGTTGTGCTGGACTTTAATGTCATGTCAGTATCCACATCATTTTTTTGGTTGGGTCAGACCCAATATTGATGGGCTAAAGCCCAAATTAAATAATTAAATCAAAGTTCTAGACATAAAATTGAACCGAAAATTGAACAAAAAACATTGAACCGAAAACATGAATCAATTTTATCTTCCCCAATAAAGCATAAACCAATCATTAGCCCATTACAAAGTGAACAATAAATCTTCTAAGGATAGTCTCGCTCAGTGTCTTCTTCATCCTCTGAAAGTCTGAATACTCTGAACTCTCATTGGCTTCATCATCATCAGCATCTCCAGGAATGAATGGATCACCAGCCTCTTCTTCTATGAAGATATCCACACAAAAAATGTCCACTTGCAAGCTTTATTCATCCTCTAGATGTTTTTGCTCAATGTCTCTCCACAATGGCTTCTTATCTCGTATCGGTTCATATGGCAACTTCCACCACATCCTTCCAATTGTTACAGTTAAATCTAACTCATCCCGCATAGTTTAAATGATGTTACTTGGTCTGACATGGCATCAAAATCCATCACAACAATGCCACGTCAACAAATCTCACGGAAAAACTAATATCCATTAACGATTTGATGACTTTGACCAAAACACTATAGATTGTGATGCCGTGTGATGTTTTATATAAGTTGGTGTATATTTAGACCATTACGAATTTTTTATAAATCTATAGTCACAGGATCCAACAGTTGATGTCTAGATAGCAGTTTTTTCCAAAAATATCAATAAATTTCTGGAGTAGAAACAGCCATCAAAATGAATAACTACTCAAATATGTTAAATACTTTAAGGGCCTTAATTGGGCCCATTGATGTTTTATATGAGCCCGTTAAAGGTCGGTATGTTTTAGGGTCAACTGTTCAAGTGTATTGTTGAATTGGAATACGGTCACCACTTATCCAAGTTAATTTTAGTTTACGTTATGGTTATGCACACACACATAAGTACATAACTAGATACACTACTATTCTTTTACAACGATGTTGTTTTAAAAAATAAAATTAAATGTTGATGTCAATGGTTTGCAATATTATAAAGTCCAATTAATACGGGAGCTGGATGCTAGGGCTCCCTCATGATGGTCGGTCGGTCCATATATCACATTGCACTATAGAATTTCGCTGGAAGAACCAAATGATCATTTTGCTTTTGTTTTTCAGGGAAAGCCAAGACCATATGCCCTTCATAATTATTTTGTCGGATATAATTTTTTTTCTGGAAATAAAAATTTAGTATCAAACAAAGTTCAATGTAAGAAAACTTCAATTTCAAAGTAACAAATTTAGTATCATTATTTTCTTTTTCTTTATTTATAATAACAAATGGTATGATTCTAGTTTATTCCAAATGTAAAAGTATTGATATCACAGTACAAAAAAAAATATATGATCTAGGATTTTAGGTCTTAGATCATCTTTCAATTCTTATAATTTTTGCATGCTAAAACTTTGTGTCTGCAAGAAAATCCAAGACGACTTCACATTCGATCTATTGTTCTTTCTTTGCTTTCTTTCTTTGCTTTTCAAATGATTCATAGAAAAGAATCGACGATCTTTAAAAATTTCGTTATACAAATTTTGATTGTGTGAATTTTCGCTCACACAGTTTAAAAGTGGAATACTTCCACACCTTAGTTGAATAACTGGTTCGTGCATTCGACACCTTTGTAGTGAAAGTTCTCAAGCCGATGAAATACTTCTTCGCCCATACAAGAGGGAATAAGCCGACGTAGCCTGTAACGGGTTGGTATTATGATAACATCGTCCTTCGAGGACTTGGTATTTAATATGTTTTGTATAAATTGCAGTTAAAGGGTAGAAAGAGAGGGTATACAAATTTGCTGGGGTCTTTGGTTAGGACAAGTATGACAAAAAATTGTAAAGGGGAGGATTATTATAGTTCCTGGCAAAGTCGTAAAGAGCTTCCCAATTACAAAAACGGCAAAGCACGCGCCTTTCTTCTTCCTCCTATAAAAATGGCTTCTTTCTCTCTCTTCTCTGTCTCTTACAAATTACAAATTACATATATCATTTCATAAGCAAAGGTCAAACCCTTTTCGAAAAACCCTTTTAGTGGATTAAGCTAACTCTAGATTTGTCAAAATCTGGAGCCTTCCTCTATTTGGGGGTAAGAGAGAGAAAGAATTATATACACCTCTCTTTCTTTCTTCTTTCTCCTTTCCTTAGCTTTTGATCCTTAATAGGTAAGAACACAATAAAAAACGCATCTTTTCATTTGATTCCCATTTTCATGACCTCATTCTTTAGATGTTTGAGTATTCCCATTGTTTCCAACCTCCCTGATTTATCATTACGAACAAAATGTGGGGGAGGTTTCTCTGAATTCACCTTTTCTTGATGCCCTTTTGATTGTTTTATGTTAATTTGATTCTATGTTTTGTTTTCTTGTAACGTTCCAAGATTACATGATGTTTTTGTTGAGTGTACGCATACAACCTGTTTGATTAAATGTCTAAATGGGTCAATGATTGATTGCTAGCCAAGGAAACTACTCTTTGGATTTATGCAAAATCTCTATAAAACTGAATCTTTCATTATTTCATTGATTGGGTTCTCCGGTTTCCGAGATTGTTTTAACCCAGGTTTATGTGTGTTTTATGGGACAACAGATCTTAAATCCAGACTATAACCATGGCGGATGCAATGTCTGCTCCTACGGATCGACATAATAAGATTGGTATCCATAAAACTTTCTTCAAGATTTATCTTATGAAGCTTCAAGCAAATATTTCTCAAATTTGGCTTTTTGATTTGCAGATTTTGACTGCTCAGAGGATGAAAAGAAGACAAAGCTATGTTCCCTTAAGAAGAAAGCAATCAATGCCTCAAACAAATTCAAACACTCTTTCACCAAGAGAACTCGAAGGAACAGCCGTGTCATGTCTGTTTCAATCGTTGACGACATTGATCTTGAAGAGCTTCAAGCTGTTGACGCTTTCCGTCAAGCTCTTATCTTAGACGAGCTTCTTCCTTCCAAGCACGATGATCATCACATGATGCTTAGGTTTTTGAGGGCAAGGAAGTTTGATCTTGAGAAAGCAAAGCAAATGTGGACTGACATGATCAACTGGAGGAAAGAATTTGGCGTTGACACAATAATGGAGGTGATAAACTCTTTTAAGATCATCCTCCTTCTCTCTTCCTTTTGCTTCTCTCCTTAATTCACTCGTCTGTTTTCAAAGGACTTTGATTTCAAGGAAATCGACGAAGTCCTCAAGTATTATCCTCAAGGTTACCATGGTGTTGACAAGGAAGGAAGGCCTGTTTACATAGAGAGGCTAGGCCAAGTTGATGCCACAAAGCTGATGCAAGTCACTACGATTGAAAGGTACGTGAAGTACCACGTGAGGGAGTTTGAGAAGACTTTCAATATCAAACTACCAGCTTGTTCCATTGCTGCCAAGAAGCACATTGATCAGAGCACCACAATATTGGATGTGCAAGGCGTGGTATGCTCTCTAGTCTCCATTACATTTGTTTCGGTATTCAAATCAAATAAATAGAGAGAGTGTGTGAGTTTACTGGTATTTGTTTTTTGGATTTATAGGGGTTGAAGAACTTCAGTAAGGCTGCAAGGGATCTTCTTCAGCGTATTCAGAAGATTGATAGCGATAACTACCCTGAGGTTACTATTATGTTTTTAGTGGTTTCTATGTAGTTTGTTATCGCTGTTAACTCAGGACATGTACTGAGAATGATTTTTTGTGTTTATCGATCATATAGACATTGAACCGTATGTTCATTATCAACGCTGGTTCTGGGTTCAGGCTTCTGTGGAGCACTGTGAAATCTTTCCTTGACCCAAAGACCACCGCAAAGATTCATGTAAGTTTTTTTCTTTTCAATTTTATGTATTTCGCTTCAGTGCTCCAAACTTGAAGGCAAAAAACTCATGTTTCTCGTGTACAGGTCCTTGGCAACAAATACCAGAGCAAACTGCTTGAGATTATCGACTCCAAGTAAGAGAGGAAAAAAGCAACATAACTCTGCATTTTAGCCACAATATTCATATTCTAAAAACTTTATGTTGTTGTGGATTAGTGAACTTCCTGAGTTCTTGGGTGGTAACTGCACTTGTGCAGACAAAGGTGGATGTATGCGTTCAGACAAAGGTCCATGGAACGACCCTGAAATCTTCAAGGTACTTTAAGATAATAGAGAATTCTAGTAACCCTTCAATGAAACGATGATGGAACAACAAAAAATATTATCTATAATGCAGATGGTTCAAAACGGCGAAGGAAAATGCCCAAGGAAGACACTGTCAAACATTGAAGAGAAGACAATCTCCGTGGACGAGAACACAACAAAGGTAAAAACCATGTCTTAAAATTTTTTAATCTTTCACTTTCATAGTGAAATCTAACTTTCTCTTATCTTCTTGCTTGAAACATCTCGATGAAGTGTGAATCCTTTGCGGTGAGTGTCTTTCTTTAGCTGTGAAGTTACCTTCTTTGCATATCTGTCTCCCTAGGTCTTCTTTTTCTGATTGATTTCATATCCAATATTTCAGAAGAACAAGTTCGATGCAGAGAACGAGAAATACATACCTGTGGTTAACAAGACTGTGGATGCATCTACTTGGCCAGCAAATCTCCACAAATCCAACTACCCGGAGCCTGAAGGTTAATTTACACCTAAACATTGATTCTTAACTACACCAGGTTTTGGTATAGGTTCTTAGCCGGGTTTTGGTGCTGTAGATTTATACTCTGCTGTGAAGCCGTCAGAGAGGAAAGGAGGAGAAGGTTACTTATTCGGCGGGGTGATGTCTCTGGTTATGGGGTTAGTGACCGTGGTGAGGCTAACAAAGAACATGCCAAGGAAGCTCACAGAAGCGGCAATGTATGGTGCCGAAGCTGATAAAGGAGAGACAGCTATGGTGTCGAGCAAAGATTATATGTTGATGGTGAAGAGAATGTCGGAGCTGGAAGAGAAATGTAGGTTGTTGGACAATCAGCCGACCTTCTCTCCAGAGAAAGAACAGATTCTTACTGCTGCTCTTAGCCGCGTTGACGAGCTTGAGCTTCAGTTGTCTCTGACCAAGAAGGTAAGACCTCTTATTTCTTCTAGTCTTGAAATAGATTTAGTTTGCTAGATAGTCAAATTATGAAAGCAGATTTAGATATCCAATTATAGTGGAAACCCTTAAACCATTTGAGGATAAATTGTAATCTTCCCCCAAAACTTATTTTGTTGAAAATATCAGACGTTGGACGAAGCCATGGCTAGGCAGAACGAGATAGTGGCTTATATCGAAAAGAAGAAAAAGAAGAAGAAGGTGACAAACAACTTACTTAAAAACCACTCGTTTCTAAATTTTACTCAAGATATTATGTTTTTGTTTTGTTTTCAGTTCTTCGGATTCTAAAAGACCTGATGCCTCAAGAGTGAAGAAACCTGAAAAATATATTTCAACTAAAATGTGAAGATGTCTAAAGATAAAATGTGGAGATTTTGCTTTCTGTAAATGTTTTGTTGTTTGTCTCTGGAAAAACTTGAAAGCTTATGTTTTCCCACCATCATCATTCCTTCACACCTAATTTGTAATGTACTATATATAAAACTTTGATATATCTTATATAAAAAAGATATTGTTAATATATAAATCTATTCCGATATAGCTCAACAATGTTGGAGAAGAGACTGAATTGGGTATTTGTGCAAAAACCATTAAATTGCAAGTTGAAGCAAATTTCATGTTTTGTTTAGTCTGTGGATTCTTCACTATCCTGGAGCTTAAAAACACGGAAGATTGCTAGATTTGTATCACCTGAAGAACACAAAGAGGGAACCTAATCAATCTATCTGTCACATAAAAATGAGAACACACAGGAAGAATTGGCGTACCAAAGGTGATTCGGGTTCCGGGAAAGGCAGGAGCAGCAACTCCAGGAAGTAGACGTTTGTCTTCGATGAAAGTACCGTTGGTACTGTTCATATCGGTCACAAGAAGGCTGTCTCCTTTTGTATCGATTGTGGCATGTACTCCCGATACTGCGGTTGGAAAACTAAGAGTGCTTAGCTTGAATTTATGAGAATGGATCCGATCCGATCCGATCTATAAAACTGAACCAAAACTCTCAAAATCGAACCAAAAACCATTACAAATGACACTCTAATTGGAACCAAACTGATTCATAATTCATTTTAGGAGCCATTCTTCAAAAAAACCAAACTAATTACTTGAAGAACAGAACAGAATAATGGTAAAAGTAAAACCGAAAGAAGTACCGGTGGCCACAGGAATCACTAAGTCAGCCTTTTCAGGCAGCCGTCCAATGGTGACTTGGCCCTGCTCAAAACCAAGTATGGAATCATATACAATACGTAAAGAATATCTCTCTTAATCTAGTATATCTTTCTTTCTTACCGTAGAGATCTCTAAAGGACCAGGCATTTCAACCTTGTAGCCAATGTGTCTTGTGTCTCCATCGCCTGTAAGTTTTCACAAAAAGACTTAAAAGAGTAGTAAAAAAGAGTTGAGATCGTGAAAAGCCTGGCCCTTTACCAACGGGTTGGAGAAGCCACCGTTCTCCTCCGACACTGCCACCGGAAGTTGGAGACTGTTCTTCATCCACGGAGGCGCGTGTTGTTCTCAACACCGGCGCGTGACTCCTGAGTTTCTTCTTCGCAGTGAAGCTGATATTACTCAACTGTTCTGTGTATTTGACTGAAACACCTACCTTTTGGCTCCTCTTACTGTTTCCAGTCAAACACAAGAGCGATGATGATGATGGCGAGATTGAGAACTTAACTCGACAGCTTAACTGGGATACTGTCATCTCCATTTTTTCTTCATAAAAAAAGAGAAATTCGTTTCATCTTAAAGAAAGAAAGACCAAACGATTTTAAGCAAGTAAAGAAAAGGAGCGTTAAGACTAGAGAGATAATAATATATGGGATGTGTGGCCACAATGCAATGCATGTAAGATAACAGAATCCTCATACATAAATTCCGGTTACTTTTTGCATTTGCAAGTTTACATATATTGTATAACGTCACACGAGGAAAACACCTCTCTGTATTAGCCTTAAATATCAAATCAGATAAATAGTCTCTTAGTTTTTAATAAGAACAGCACATTAAGAGCTTGGTGGGAAAGAGGGAAAAGGAAAAAGAGTTCGAAGCCTGGACTTAATAGCAAAAGAGATGCTTCTTCTTCTTCTTCATCATCTTCTGGGATTGAGCTGCTTCTTGACGATCAATGTAAGCAAGCAACTCTTCTTGTCTCATCAGAGCTTCGTAAAGCGCTTTCTTGGTAGCTATCAGCTCTGCTTCTAGTGCGTCTACTCTGCAAACCGCTGCGTTTAACAGTTCTTCTTTCTCATTAGGCATCTCACTCGGCTTTGATTGCAGTCTCCCAATTTTACCCTCTAGCTCCGTTAGTTTCTTCATCACACAAGTTAGGAGCTCGGTTTCTGTGAGATCTGGCACAGGTGACGGAGGACGAAACTCCTCTTCAACTCCTTCACCATTACAACCAAGTTCTGCTGCGTTTCCTTTAGTCTCTGGTGGGGAAGTAGTCGTCGCTGGAGGAAGTTTCTTGGTCACCCGGTAAGATACTGCACGGAAGAAAGTGAAAACCGCCATCACGAATGCCATGAACATTATACAGGCTCGAGCTCGGATGCCTACAGGATCCTCCTTTGGAACAGTGGGTGACATTAAAGCTTCTGAACATTAACAGACTTGAGATTACCAAACAAGGAAATCTTAACAAACTTCTTTCTTTCATTATCAACCATGAGACTAAATTGAACATGAAAATCCATAAACCTCTGTATACATAAGCCAACTCTAAAAACAATCCTAATAAGACTAGAAATCCTACGTAAACAAAGAATTTCAATCCTGTTTTTGAATTATTGACATAAACTATTGTGAGGTGCCCTAACATCAATTTTAGGACAGTTGGAAAAGATGTATATTTCACAAGATTTCAGTCTTTTTCCTACTTTGTACATACACATATAACAGCTCACTAACCTTTTGAGGCTATTCTCTGGATAGCGGGTTTCACCTTCCAGGTTGCGTCGACGGCTTTGTCAACCATTGGTACATACTCATCATAACCCGGAAAACTACCAGCCAAGCTCGTTTCACCAGCTAACTTTGCCTGCAAAGTCTCAGAAGTCCATTTAGGATTAGGAATAGGCGAAATCTTACCTACAAACAATTAAGATACACATTTTTTTGTCATGCCAAATCACGGATACACTGAATAGTTTACCTCTTATTGAAATCTATAACGGCCATAGATCTGCACAACCCAGAATCAAAAATGCAACTAGAAGATAGATAAACAAAAAAATAGTTTACCTCTTCACGGACAGGGGTCAAGCGGAGATGAGAAAAACTCTTTATAGCCTTTGGAGACCCAATATCTTCGGCATCAGATCCTGACTCTGCCGTGGAAGTGTCACTTCCCTTTATCTGTATTTATGATAGAGTCAGAGTTTAGGTACAGTATGCTCAGCTACAAGTGAAAGATTCATTAGTTCTAGGAGTTAATAATTACGTACCCATGGATATGAAGGTTTAGCATACGCAATCACTTTTCCCTCGCTGTTCAAAACTTTCACCACCTGCTTCGCTCGATGTGCTTTCCCATGAAGCACCATCTGAAGAAAAGTAGATAAACAGCTGTGTCAGTTTCAGATATAATACACTGTAATAGGCAAACAAGAGAATTAGTCAATTAAATGACCTTCACAATTTCCGGATTTTTCCAAGGTCCCTTGTCAGAAATCATGCAACCACCTTGATCTGCGCAAGTACAAGCACCTCCCAAGAACTCGGGCAACTCGCTGTAGGAAGTGCAAACGCATTTGGACATGAGTGAAAAAAAACCATGTAGTTTCCGTAGAATAATTAAACAGAATTCATAGGAGGAAAAAATATCAGAAAGTTGAGGTTCACATACTTGACATCAATGACTTCAAGCAATTTGCTCTGATACTTGTACCCAAGAACCTGCATTACAATGGAATAGTCCATACTGAATTCCATATAATTGTAGGCAAGCCTTTGAATAGAGATATAAGCAGATAATTCAGATTGTCATACATGAATTTTAGAAGATGTTTTTGGGTCTAGAAAGCTCTTCACGGTGTTCCAGAGCAGTCTAAATCCAGGCCCTGCATTAATAATAAACATTTGGTGGAGAGTCTGCATGAAAGACACAAAGCTGGGATTAGCATAAGATAAAAAAATCCTTCAATACCTGCCGTTGCAGACACAAAAAGACATTTTAAGTATTAGAAGTCCAGTTTAAAATCACCTCAGGATAATTGTCTCCATCAATTTTTTGTAATCGGGTGATAAGCTCTCGAGCAGACTTGTTAAAGTTTTTCAATCCCTGAATATAAAATTACATGAACCAAGAAAAGGTACGAGAAAAGGTTCAAATTCACAAAGGCCTTGGTATAAAATCTGAGTAGAGAATGATAATGAAGACATGAGGAACTTACCACTCCCTGAACATCTAAAATAGTTGTGCTGGAATCAATATGCCTCTTTGCAGCAATTGTGCAGGAAGGAAACTTGATCATAAAGCTCCTCTCAAACTCTTTGACATGATATCTTACATATCGATCCATGCTTGTAACTTGCATAAGTCTGTTAGGATCAACTTTTCCTAGCCTTTCAATGTAAACAGGCCTGCCTTCTTTGTCAACACCGTGATAACATTGTGGGTAATATTTCAAAACTTCATTAATCTCTTCAAAATCAAAATCCTGTTGAGACAAATAAGAGGTTAAAAAAAAGTGGTTGAAAACAAGGGGCTTGTTTTAAATTAAATGTAGCATACCTGAATTATAGTGTCAGTACCAAATTCTTTCCTCCAATTAATCATGTCAGCCCACATGTGTTTTGCCCTCTCAGTATCGAATTTCCTGGCTTTCAAGAACCTCAGCATCATGTGATAGTCGTCGTGCCTGTCGGGAAGCAACTCATCCATTATCAAAGCTTGTCGGAAAGCATCAACGGCCTGTAGCTCCTCGACATCGCGCACATCCTCGATGGAAACAGAACTGACACGTCCGTCGCTCTTTCTTCTGCCGCTCTTTTTCTTGAGAGAGTGCTTGAACTTAGTAGATGCATTGATGGCTTTCTTCTTGAGAGAACCAATCCTGGTTCTCCTCTCGTCCTCGGAATTCTCAAAGTCAGACTTTCTTTCCTTTTTTTCATCACTGCTCAAGATTCCCTCAAAACCTGAACAGAAAGCTGATCAACACCCCCATTAACTGCAGAACAAAACTACATTGAAAAATCTCTAAATTTCCATTATTAGCAGAAAATCATTAATTTCTACAAAGAAGTTAAAATGAACACACAACACACAACACACAAAGAGACACCAAGTACTTGAGTTTCTCACAATATCAAACCTCAAATAAGGTTGAATTGGGAAGTTTGCTACAGTAAACCCTAGAAAGAAAAAAGAAAACGTCCCAGAAAAAAAAAATCACAGAGAAAGAAGCTAAGGATCCAAAGAAATTAAAAAAAAAAACAGAAAGCAGATCAGATCTCTTACAAGGTCTTGCATATCGATCAAGTGGACCAGACATCTTTAGAACAAAATCTTGTTAATATCTCCACCACCCAGAAGATGGCTGATTCACGAATAAATGCACCAGCAAAACAAAAAGGAAGGAAGAAGAAGAATCTATGTATCTACATTAACAAAGGAGAGAGAGAGAGGGAAGAGACAAAAGTGGAGTAGAATTCGGAGCCAACTCTGGACTTTCTCACTTTCTCCTCACCTAAAATGCCTCTACTCTCTCGTTTGTTTGTTTGTTTTTTTTTTTTTGTTATAAAATTCGTATTTTTCGTTAGTCCCCAACTCTTACATTCGTTTTCCATTGTGAGCCCCCACACTTCTTTTGTCTTTCAATCTACCCCCAAATTGACGGTGCTATGCTCCTTTTAATCTTTTATTTTATATGTTTTTCTTGTTTTTAAAAAAAATTCACAGGCTACTTCGTATTTTCTTTCTAAACATATTCCATCTGCTTAAAAACATTTCTTTTATAGACACAGTGGTCAGCTCTGTAACTAAAACTAGTTTTCATTGGTATTTAAGAACATGACATAATATTTGGGGGTATTGCAAATATATAAAAACTAAGGAGAAAGTGCAGAGTTATGCTGTTCTGCTTTTATCATCAACCCAGGAAAGATCCGATGGTCATTACACGGATCTAAAACTATTTTAAGCAGGTATACAAATATTAAATTAATAAAAATAAAATATTGTTGATAAAGTTTCTTTAAAAAAATACAAATAATATAGTATGATACATAAACTAAAATAACACCTTACTAGTGAATTTTACACTCACTCATAATTTAAAATCGATTCATCACTGTTTTATTTGTGATATGTTCAAATAACTTTTTTTAATAAAAGAAATTAGATAATATTTAAAAAATTCTCTTCGATTCAATTGCGTAAGGCCGTCTTTGAAAATATATTAGGAATCAGGTTTTTTATTTGTGATTAGGGATATAACACAAATTACCTACAAAAAATGTACATAGCATTTATATATATATTTTTGGTTCTACTAAATGGGCTAAAAAAAATTATTCTATCAAACATGTGTCTACTTTATTTATTTGTTTCTCTAAACATTATTTAATAAATTAATGGGTGCCATATTGAAAATAGGGATTATGAGTGCAATAACAAAGATTAGCTATACCAAACACTAACTTTTAAAAAATTTACGGGTGCATGTGCCCCCTTAACCAATGAATACATCCGATCTAGGGTCATTAACTGTTGAGGGTTCTACGAACAATAGACCTGTTAATCTGTAAAGTCAGTAGCACAAAATAAAAAAATTAAATAGATCAAAGTAACATAACAATTGGCCGACCGAAAGAAGATAAAATATTTTTAATTCTTTACACTATGACCCCATATATTTTGGAACAATCGAAACTATTCACGCAAAAAATGTTTACATTTCAGATAATTAAAAAAAAGATACATTATTCCTTGAAAATACCATTTTCAGATAATTAAGATTTTATTTTTTCATTGACAACTATATCTTGTATTATCTAGAGTTAAATTTAAATATGGATTTAAAATTAGAATCACAGACATAGGTGAAAATCTCTAAAATATAATGAGAAAAAGTTTTTTCAATTTTAGTGATAGTTCTTTTACTGAATGAAGATATATCAAAACTCATAAGGTACACAAGAACGTTAAAATTATCAATGGGTATCTTGTATAAATGTCATAGATAAGGGAAAGACTTAGTTCAAAAGGCTCAAAGAAAGAGATCAGATCAAAGACATTGACACTCACAAACTTGCGGTCCTTGTCGATGTTGCATACGACACGAGGAGAACACAGAGCCAACTTGGTCCTGGTTGGGCGACATAAGATTCGTAGCAGTGCTATATCATTGGCGAGATTTTTGGCAAGTAATTAGCATCGGCGGAGGTGGATTTCAGACATCGTTCAATAAAAGCAGTCATAAGTTCACGAATGTCACCAAGTCAAAACTCGGAAACGGGAAAAACTGAGGGGAGTGGAGAGGGCTTCAACATCATGTTCAGAATGGCTTTAACGTATTGTAGATCACATGCACCTTCTATGGCCTATAAGAGACCCCATCAAGTCGTCTTCGAGGGTGGAGTCAACGTCGAATATGAACATCAACTATGATATGGAGGGTTTGTCCATCAATTATCCGAGTAATCCAAGATACTCTACAGTTTCTTATGCAATTCAGTCATGAGACTCCCATATTACGTTTGATGAAGGATGTTTATGGGCGTCTCCACTAAGTAGTCGTGGTCGGTGGATCAAAGGTGAGGGGAGTTTTGGCACTAACTGTTTGATTAACCTTAAGCCACACTTATGTTTTGTCTTATGCCTTGAGTATCATCAAGTGGGCATTAAATCCCTTTTTTCAAAAACGAAAGTGTTTCTCGATTTCCAAAAATGCAACAAGATCCATGGTATTGCCTCACAAGTAGTCCTTTGTATAGTCTGATTCTTACTATAAGCGATCACATAATGCAGGTTCAAGAAAATGGATGAGCTTGAGAACTCGACGGAAGAAACGTGGTAAGGAAGAATGATTGCGTTTCTTTGATTATGTTTGGTTATTTTCCTAAGTTACTAATGCATGAGCTATTTTTTAATTTCTTTTTATTTTTCTAGGGTATTAGGTGTTTTTTCCTTTTCTTATGGGAGATCGATATGTAGCCACCCCATAAGTATTGTTTCTTTCTTCAACTACACAAAGTTTCAATCTCTTTATGAAACTACACAGAACAATACTTCATGATATGTAACTACACATAATTTGGAAATTTGCTTAATACTCCTCAATCGTTGAAATACAATGTTTATTCCTTGATTAAGCTAAATTATACGTTTTGAAATTGAGTTTAAACTAAATCAAATTACACTTAACCAATTTTACCTGAACCCAACCTTAAACCAAAAACAAAACAAAAACACGTTTCTTCTCTCTAGATCGACAAAAGTCACGACACTTTCTTACGGTGAAGACATAGAAAGACAGAATCTAATAAACTGAAGATCATCAATAGAGAATGATTTGTAGGAGGAAGAGATGTCAGACATGAACAAAACGATTTTACTAGGAAAAAACAGAGAAAGGGTTCTCTGTTCGCGTTTTCGTCGCCGACCGTAACAAGTCGCACCTCCCTCTCTACCACCTCATCGCCTTTCGATTTTCCTCTTTGATTCAGAGAAGAAGATGAATAATACCAATGAAACTGTGAATGAAGATAAGAGGAACTTGAAAATCAACGAAGCAGTTGCATAAAGGGTTTCTAATATCAGAAAATGAGAAACTCGAAAACTCTTGCATCAGCGTCATCACACGTGAAAACCATGATGATGTTAATCAAAGAATTTATTGTGTTTAGTTCTTGAATTTAATCAAAGCAAAATGAAACGCGTGTATATGTGTGATTAAAAAATATAAGAAGACAAAACTCCACTAAAAATAATGTTTCTTCAGTCTCCCTTAACGAATAATCTTACAAAAACATGAAAGCATAAACCATTTCTTAGGGGTGTTCACCCATGAGAACAAGACATTGCTATTATTGTAAGATGAACTAAAACAAAAAAACTAGAAAACAGGCACATGCTCCTCTCCTCTTCTACTCCCTATTTCCTCGTCTGCTCATCTCCAAATTGAGTGCTTTGTTGTGTTAGCTGACTTTGAGAAGCTTTCACTTGCGATCCACTAGCTTCAGATGTCTGATATACAAATTAAAATCACATCAATCCAGACACAAAATCACTTAAAGCCTCTTTCACAATCATCGAAAACCAATCTTCAAAATTATTTAAAAGAGTCTTACAATCACAAAAAACAAAGACAAAAAAGCCAGCCAAGACAAAATTTAACTAATAAGTAAGTACGAAACAAACCTTTTTAGCGTTTTTCCCTTTCCCACAAGTACGTGAATTGTGTCCCTCACAACCACATTTTGAACAGTGCATTATACGCTTCATAGTTTTGGTTTCTTCTTTAGTGGAGACTCATTTTTTCCCTTTTTCCTTGGTTGTTTCTTCTTCTTCTTCTTCCGTCCAGGTTGTGGTGGTTCAGGGGGTTCACCAACCAATGTTGAAGATCCTCGAACCCAAAAACGTGAACCTCTTAATGGAACAATGGAAGAATCATATGTCTCCCTCCAACGGGATGTGTAAAACCACTCACAAACATAATCCTCAACCTGTAATTTCTTCTTGAGTATTACTCCATATGCATGCTCACACGGAATTCCAGTTATTTGCCACTTGCGACAAGTACATGTTTGTCTTTGCATATTTACCCGATAAGGCTGCCCATAGAGATAAGCCTCATACAACCCATGGGTGATATCATGTATCTTGCACAATGAGGCTTTTTTATGCTCAAACTTAAGAAATTCAGCAACATATGGAGTACATTTTCCTATGTGTTTGTTTGCTTTAGTAGATCTTGTTGAAATACGTACCATGGCTAAACGTCGTATTGTCTCCAACATTGGTATGAATGCTTGCTCTCTTGCTTTGGCGATTGTGCTGTTAAATGATTCCGTCGAATTGTTCTCAACATCTTCACAATAGTTTCCGATCTTGTAAAAAGCTCTACACCAACTCTTCGGGTTAGAATTCACAATATCCTCACAAACATTTCTATCATATTCTATTAAACTAGCCAAATTTTCTTCATACTCTGCTTCATTGTAGCTCCAAGCTAATTTCCAAATAAGTGGTTTCATCTCTGATTTATTCCCATGTTTAGCTTTCAAATTCCCGTAAATGTGTCTCACACACATCCGATGCTCTATATCTGGTAGTTCTTCTTGAACAACTTTAATCAAACCCTGAAAAAGACATATTATTCTGTCATAAAACATGTTAAAATACTGCACATATATATATATATTTATTTTGTTACCTTTTGGCGATCTGACTTCATTATAAACCTATCACCATTTCCAAGAACCAAATCATACTTGAGTTTCCTAATAAACCACAACCAATTATATGTATTTTCTGCTTGTACCACTGCCCATGCTATTGGATATATTTTGTTAGTTGCGTCTCGACCAACGGCAACCAATAGTTGTCCTTTCATTCTGGTTTTAATAGAGCATCCATCAACTCCTATAAGTTTACGACATGTCTCTTTCCATGATCTACGAATAATATGGAAACACACATAAACCCGATTGAATACCTCTTCACCTTCGTCATTTGGAATAGTATCGACTTCGATAGAAGATCCCGGATTGGAAAGAATGATCTCCTTCGCATATTCTCGGATATGTGCAAACTGTTCATTATATTATTTCTAGATGCATTTCAATGCTTTAAGCCTAGCGAATTGACATTGATTCCTTGTAGCACTAATTTTCCATTTCTCCCTAATTTTCTCTTCAATCTTCTGAGGCATCAAGTCCGGATCATGTCTTAATTTATCCCAAAAAAACCTTGCAATAATGGGGACCTTCAACATCTCACATCCTCCATTTGGTACACATGTATGGTTTTCAAGGAAAACCTTAACCTCCCACTTATTCCTTTTATTTAGTGAGCAGTATATGCGCCATTTACAGTCACCTTCCATTGCACACTTATACCCAAGCTTCTTTTTGTCCCACCTATACTGTTTTATATTTCTCCATGTTCTCAAGGCGTAGTCCAAAACAGCCTCTTTAAAAAGCAATACCACTATAAAAAAACTTGTCCATACACCAATCTTCCATCACGGCGTCTTATACGATAGCGCTCTCTCCCATCAAGAACCATATCATCATTATCAGAATCACTTTCGCTGTCCGACAATACATTATGATGGACAGGAAGTTCATCTACAAACTGAGAAACATTATCTTCAACTTCGTACTCCAACCTCTCCAACGGATCTTCATGATCAGAATCATTTTCGTCTCTACAATAATAATAAAAAAATCAAACAAGAACGTAAAATTGAGACACAGTTGAAAAAAAATATTCTAGAATCTGATATATAAATCATATAATTCATGAGTTCATAGACTGTAACAGAAAAAGCTGAGATAAATACTGAAACAGAGGAAAAATATTAAAACCCACACCATAGGATTCACTGAGAATGTGAACCAGAAATAAATATTGAAATCGTTCAAATATAATTATTAAATGAGACAAGTAACAATGAATAAGGAACAAAACTCTAGTCAAATAAAGAGACCAACCGTAAAACAAGAAGAAGAAATCCAACACACATAAATCCATATAATCTATTCACCTAGAGAATAAAAATTCTATAATAGATAAAAAAAAAGGAGAAAGAGACTAACGCCATTGATCTCTTCAATTATGTGTTGCTAATTCTTCTCTGTCGATGGGTCTCTTTTTCAATGCTCCTAAACCCTATTTTTTTCTCTATGCAGATTTGTCGATCTAGAGAGAAGAAGCGTGTTTTTTTTTTTTTTTGGTTCAAGATTGGGTTAAGGTAAAATTGGTAAAGTAAAATTTGGTTTAGTTTAAACTCAATTTCAAAATGCAGAATTAAGCTTAATCAAAGAATTCACGGTGTATTTAAATGTTGGGGAGTTTTTAAACAGATTATTAAACTTTGTGTTGTTATATAATGTGAATTTTCATTTTGTGTAGTTTCACAAAGAGACTGAAACTTTGTGTGGTCAAGGAAAGAAACAAAACTTATGGGGTGGCTACAGATCGATCTCCCTTTTCTTATAGGTTTTATCTTTCTAATTTTTTTATATTATTTTAGTATTTCCTAATTTATGTTTGGTTTTTAGCTTATATATAGAGAAAGATTTTAGGTTATTGTATTGATCAATTAGTTGACAAATTTAATCAGACAACCGGATAATAATTAAATTGATTTTTTTTAAAAATCACTACAACAATCGGACACAAATGAACCTGACTCAAATGAAAAAGAGCCCCAAAACATACTAGAATAAGACCTAAGTGCGAGACAATATATGGAAGGTGTTAGTGATGAAATTGTTAATGTTGTGTGGACAAATGTTACTCATTCGATAATATTAAAAGTCACAGTTATAAGAACTAAATTATCTACAATTAATTCTTTTACAGCAAAAAAAAATGTACAAGATAAATCTATAGAAAAATTTTACAATCACAATCCTTACCAATCGGCATCAAAATCTTTAAAACAATATTCATGATCAATGTCATTTTTCAGCATTATAATCTTGTTTCTAACTTTTCTCTCTTTTACACTATTACGGAAAGCAGTTTCATTTAAATATTTATCAGTTTTTATGGGTAGATTTGCGAATAAGATATCTTGGGGCAAAATAAGAATAATTCATTAATATGGGGCTAAAGTCAAATTTTACCCACTACCGGATATCATGGCCATGGGACCTACATAACACGTGGCGGATAGCGCCGAATTGAATACAAGAACTAAACAATTTCAAGTTCATACGGAGCAATTAATGGAACGGTCAACGGTCGTTAGGCCTTCTTATTTGTACGTCAGAGTTGGAATTATTATTATTTAATTGTTTACTTTCACGAAATACAATAATATGTCAATATCCATTTATTTTCACAAAGCAGAAGGTTCGTTCATTAACGGAATCTAACAGCACGAATATTTGACTTTCGAATGAGTCTTGGCCTGAGTTTTTGTTAGACTTCCTTCCTTGACCCAATGATCAGCTAAGTTATGATTGGTTAGTAATTTGCTGGTAGAATTTAATTCAATCATTGTTTTGCTTCCTTTTTTTTTGGGCTTGTATATAAAACATGTTGATTAATTCCTAAATTCTCATTTTCTCTCTTTCTCCTTAAGCTCCCACCACTCTCTAAAACAAGCTTTCAAATCGACTCTTGCATGTTTTTGGTTAGTGTCAGTGATTCACATAATCATCCACACCGACCGGCTTTTTCTTTTTTCTTCTTTGTTTTATTTGCTATTTTTGGTGTTCTTCTTTCGGGATGGTGAAATTGGTATCGAATCGCTGCCTCTCACTTCCTCTGTTTCTTCTCGTTTTTGGATACTCGTAAAGGATTTATGGTTCTCTTTTCAGATCTCCAACGAATATCTCCGAACCTTTCGTACCTTCTTCGATGGAACTCGGCTTTTTTTTTGTTTTGGCTACACGGATCTATTTTAGCCTTCCACAGTTTGGGTGTTGTTGCATGCAGGGTCAATTAAACCTCCGATTGATGTTATAGTGGTGTTTGGTCTTCGTGCAAGCTCGTTTTGGAGATAGTTCGTAGGCTCCTTTCCTTCGATGCCTCTTCCTGTCTTTCCCTAATAAAGCTTCAATTCTGCTATCGTCCTCAGTAGCTTACCCTAGGTGGGATCAAGCAGTAAAAAGAGGTTTCTAGTAGTGATTGGATTGAAGATCGCAGGTGGTTCGATTTGCCTGGCTTCTTCCGTTTCTTCCCTGTTGCTTGACGATGTGTTCAGATTTATCTACCGATGTTTGGCGATAGACCAAAGATGGCTTATGGGATCCTAGTTACTCTTTGTTTTACTGTTTTATCAATCCAGTTGTTTTTGATTTCCTGTTAACCTCAATTATCCTCTATTTAGGTTAACTTTTAGATCTGTTTATCTTTCTTTTCTAGACTCCGGAACTTGGTGGTTCGCGACAAAGACTTTATAACTCCGGTTGGTTGTAATCTCACAGGATTGTGTTTATGACTTAATCAATAAGATAAGTATTTCTAGTGAAAGAAACAACATGTTGACGTACTTACATTATTTCAGCTAAATAATAAATAATAATCTGTTCACTAAAAAACTAACAACGATTCTTTTGGTATTGAAAGCATATATCACTAATTTAGTCGCTGCATTAAAATTATCATTTAGATCGAAATCTGTAATAATGCATAGTGTTTAAATAGTAATTAGTATCATCCTTACGTCGCGTAGACAAAAATATCTGTTAAATCCATTTTAATTCGGTATTTACCACTATCATCTTTATGTAGTATGGAAAAAAATATCTGTTATATATAATTTGAGGAATTTTTAAAAATACCCCTTTAATATACCCATTTCAATATGCCTCTTTCAAAAATACATTCATTTATCTTTCAATAATATCTTTTTTTGGATTTAGGGTTGATTTAAGGTTTAATTTAAGGTTTAAATCTTATAGGGTTAGGGTTTAGTGTTTTACAAACTATTTGAGTTTATGTTTGAGGTATTAGGGTTTATATTTTAGGAGTTTTGGATTTATTAAGGATTAAAACCTTTTTTAGGGTTTATAATCTAGGGTTTATATTCTAGAGGTACCCTAAATCCTAGATTCTAAACCCTACAACCCTACAAAATATTAAAAATGATAAATTAGATTAAAACCAATATATTTTACAAAAATAGCCAAAAAGAGGGGTATCTATAAAAAAAGGTAAAACAAAAGGGGCATTTTTGAAATTCCCCCATATAACTTGGATAATTACATATATATACACATCTTGTAAAAAAAAAATATATATTTGTTTCATTGAAAATATAATTGATTTTCAATTCATTATTTAGTTTGAGAAGAAAAAATTCATAATTTAGTTTAAGGTAAGAGAGAATGACAAATATACCCAATTTTCCATACCCATTAACCATATAACCACACCTCCTTTTTTAATCACATATACCCAAACTTTTTTTTTTTTAATACCATTTTACCCTTTTATTAAAATCAGTTATTCTGGTAAAATCTTCTCGTTGATTCTAGCAATGGCGATCTCAATGACTCTTCTCTCTCCCTTCACTTACTATCTCCACCTCCTTCTCCAACGAAGACGACTCAAATTGAGTTTCTTAAGTTTTCATAGAGAGAGAAAGGGGAAGATTTACAGGGAGAAGAGAATCGGTGGCTTTGAATTTTCCTTGACATCTTTTGGCGTCGATGGGATTGAGAGCCACCACAACAACTTTAATAGGAACCTGATCTTCTTTAATTCCCGGCACCATTCCAATCAGCGGCTAAGGAGGAGAAGCGCTTGCTCAGTGATATATTGCGTTTTTAACACCTTCTAACATTTGTTTTAAACTGTTTTTTGAGTCTTTTAGTGTCATTTTAGAGTCTTAACATGTACAAACCCGTTGGGGTATGGATTTGAGCTTCAAGATGAAGTTGTGAGTCAAAAAGAGAAAATTTCAGCCAAAGTAGGCTGGATCGATCGATCCCTTAGTGGACCGATCGATCCATGTTCAGACAAAAATTGCGGAGCATCTGCATATCGACCTGCACGAGATAGCCAAGTTCATACACACGGATCGATCGATCCATGCTCGATCGGGGTGTATTTTTGGAAACTTATCAATCATCGGATTGACAAAGACTTACCTTATTTTGGTGGATGCTGCACGAAAACCCTTCACTATAAAGCTATTTTTTAGCCTCCACAACAGTTTAAGCTGATTTTTATTCCTCTCTTTTAGATCTAAAACTTTTGTTTCATTGTTCTTGAGATTTTGTGATTGTTTCTTGGAGATTTCTTGGAGGCTGTCATCTTCCTTTCATTCCTTGCATTTACAACTATTGAGAAGTTTTCTTGAACCTTGTTCTTTCATTTTTTTTATCATTAATAAAGTATTCAATATTTTTGTGTTCTTGATTATGTTCTTCATTACATATTGTTTTCTTGTTAGTTTAGTCATGTGTGAGTAGTTAGGTTGTTAGATCTAGGGAGTTCATGGACTGTTAAGTTAGTCATTGCATGCAAATAGGTAGATGTGTAGAAGAATTTCCTCCTAATAAAGTCTTAAAGCGTAAACTAGAATTGATCATCTAGTTTCTGTTCATAGGACTCCCTATTAAACGAAAGTGTAGTAGAAATCCTGAAACTTTATTAGGAGAGCAAATTGTCCTTAGCTAACGAAAGTTGATGCTAAGGCAAGTTGTGAACAAATCAAATCTGCTCTAGTAAAGCTTTCTAGCTAGTTTAAATCCAAATGAAAGTTTAGGCATTTAAGTAGTTAAGAGAAGTGATTGGTACCACGAACGTGGACCAATCTAGAATTATTTTTGAGTTGGAATTGAGTAGAATTAGAACTTGAATAAACATCCAGTTTAGTTTTAGACAATCCATTGATCCCTAAGTCTAGCATTTTTATTATTATTGAATTTAAAACCCATAGTAAAATTAGAAACCAAATAAAAACCCTTTGAATATTCGGTTTAGCTTGATTAATTAAATTAATAGGTTACAATATAATTGCTAGGATTTGTGGATTTTGATCCTTCATTATTACTTTGATACATTGTAGTTGTCAAGGTACAACTTATTAGAACTCGAGAATCAACGCGAGATCCACCTATGTCATAACTCTCTCTCTCTCTCTCTCTCTTGTCGTATCAACTCGATCCGACTCCGGCGAGAAAACTGACGGTGGAACCAGAGGAAAGTTTGCTACTTCTGGATCCGGTAGTATTCCAACAACAACAATACCAATGCCTTTGTCTTCTCTCTTTGGTCAGAAAATCAGGGTCGAATAGCTGCAGAATTGAAGTCGACTACCACTCTGATTGGTTAGAAGGAATTGATTCCTCCGATGAGAAGCCCATGAGCAATGTAAATCCGAAGGTGGAGACGACGATTTGTGAAGTCTTGGATGGTGATCTGTACACGACCAAGGAGACTGCACTTGACAGTTGACCCTTATGAAACTGACGAAGTTCTTGCGGTAGGCCAAAAGGGTGAGGTAACTAATTCTCCACTCTTGATCTTCCTTTTCTTTTCAATTGTCGATGCAAATTTCGACCTGATTAGTGTGTAGTGTCTCATGAATAGGACTAGTTTTACTCGGAACTGTTTGTACAAATCAGTATTCTAAACTTGTAGGGAGAGTATTTAGTTTCCATTTACTATCTACATGAATTTTAGTAATTGCAGTCATTAATTACAGGTTTTCTGTTTCAATCTTTACATACTTTGCAAGGAGTTACATTGTTTTATAGATAGCTTGTAGAGATTTTCCGCATCCCAACATGCCTGCGCTACGTCCCCATTCAACTCCACATTAGACAAGAACTACTGTGAGATGGTGAGTACTTTTGACAAAAGGCTTAGTGATGATGCTTGTATTGCTAATTCTTTTATTTCCTTTTGCTTGTTTACATTGTCACTGCTATGGGAATAAATGGCTAAACCTGATGAACTAAGAGATTTTCTCCATGATATCCGACGAGTTCCTTGACGCATTGGATCGAGACGAGAGAGGATTTGTCGACAACGTTGGTGTTTGTGAACGCAATCGAGAATTTTATTCTTCTCGATGAGAGTAGAGTTGGAGAAGAAGACGACTATAACTTCAATATCTGGAACTGTTCTCAGATTCTAGGCTTAGAGGAACCGCAATCTGATTTGCAAAGCGCGCTTGACGGTTCATGGCACAGAAAAACGTCGTGATCGGAAAGGCTCACAGAAAAAGATGGACAAAGCTTTTCAGTGTCTCGAAATGGCTATCTGTTTTCAAGAATGTTATAGTTAGGAAAAATATGAATTAAGTTTAGTAGTACAAGATAAAAACAAAACGACTCTCCCTAGATAGACTAGTGTATATATACTCGGGGAAAGCTTTAATGTTTGGCCTTATAATTTTTTTACATATATTTTATAATTTCCTTATATATACAAGATGTGCATAATCATGATTCCAAAAGCTATACGAATATATTGATGATAATGTTTGTTAAGCTATTGAAAAGTATAGCTTGACTGTGAGTTTCCATTTCACGACAGCTAAATTTTTAATTATGATGAACTTGTATTATATTAATGAGAAAAATTAAGAAGTTATAGTTTCTATTAAAATGTCACTGTAATATTATAAGAAAATTATAAAGAAATTATAAGCAAATTATAGGCAAATTATAAGAAAATTATGCTAACCAAAATTAAGAGATAATTTAGAGATTATAAAGCTATTCTAAGGAAATTATAATAAAATTCTAAAAAATTATAAGCAAATTCTAACAAACTTATAAGCAAATTATAAGAAAATTAAGCTAAAAATAGTAAGAAATAATTTAGAAATTATAAGACTATTATAAAAGAAATTATAAGAAAATTCTAAAGAAATTCTAAGAAAATTATAGACAAATTATAAGGAAAATATGAAAACATAAATGCTCGTTTTAGCAACCACAGTTGCGTATGTTCGATGTATTTACTTCAATTGCATCAAGAACCAAATAAATAATATATACAAGTGGCTATATCTTTATAATGAGAGGATATAAGGATCGTTATACAAGGATTTATTCTCGAACTGAGATTTCAAGAACATTACATATGTTTCTGCTTCTTGCCTCATGCGGCTATAACTTTGAGCTAAATGACGAGCATCTTCAAGTGGAGAACCAGTAACCATAGCTCTAAGAGAATCCATCACCTTCATACATTAAAAAACGGATCCTTTCGTTGTCTCCTATATTCATATAGCTCTAAGCCATATCCTAAAGAAAATTAAAAGCCAGGCCTTAGCCAAAAGCTTGTTACAGTCTTCTTGCTCTTTCTCTACATGTTTCCGAGCATCACCGTATATGGCTGCAGCTTTCGCTAGTATATTCAATGTTTTGACTATTTTCAGTTCCATACTTAACAACAGTCCTCAGACAAATTTGTTCCTGACATTTCAAAGATGTGTTAAAATCCCCACATATGTGTCATAATCAGAGATAATCAACAGACACNAATTATCTCTCTTTAAAAGTCCTGAAAAGTAACAATGACATGTTGAGGTAATGTCTCGAATAAACCTTCTCACATGTTGTATACACAGTGAGATTAATACTAAGTCGATTTCAGTCTATAACATTTGTGGAACGAGTAGACCGATAAAGCTTCTCGAGCTGTTGATGTCTTTGCATCTCTAGCTCATCAAACACCATTACATCCGAGTTTGAAGATAGCTTAAGGCGTCACCTGTTGTTAGCCCTCCCATATTTCCCCCTCTACGATAGTAAGAGGCCTACCATTTCTACATTACAAAAACATAAATCAAGCAAAATCCCAGCACCAAAAAGGTAATAAGCATGTGTATCAAGTCTGCAATTTTGCTCTCGTACAAAAGAGCATCAAATGGTGTCAGAGGAAGGTATTAATTATTAAAGGCATGTATGTCGAGGTGCATGCTTTTTTATAAATGTATGTATTAGTAAACACAATTGAGTTTGATAAGAAAAAAAAGTAAAGGATTCATACAAATCTGCTCTTCCTGCACGATCCTGCTTGTCGGCCTTTGCAAAGACATTTAGAGCAATCAAAAGAGAAATCAAACTAAAATAAGATTTTACATCAAATACCAAAGCTCAGCCTTCACAATTCACAAACCTAAACCCAGTCTACAAATACGAAATCAAAACCTTAAATCTCGAAATTCAGAACAAAAAAATCGAACATAGAGATGAAATTCAGATTGGTAAATCCAACGATGTGACCCTCGATTCAATGAAATGATCTGAATGTGATTCGATTACTAAATATAGAGTGCGATCTGAGAAACGAAAGGTTCGTAAATGTGTACGTACATTCTAAACCCTAAGCATGAAACCGATCGGATCCATCAAAATCAGAATTCGTAAAACTCAAATCGACACGAACCTGCTGGCCGAGACAAATTCCAAGAATCTTTTTCTTCATCTGATCGAGTTTCTAACAAACAGAGCCAAACATACAACATGAGGTTGAAGATGAAGTGAGATGGCTTCGCCGGAAGCGATTAAAGAAGAAGACGATGATGATGGTGAGAGAAGGGTATTTTAGATTTTTTAACGTGTTGAGTGGGTATATGTAATTAAGGTCGGTATATGTGATTAAGGGTATGAGAAAATAGGTATATGTGGTTAAGCCCCTTAAGATAAAATTCAATTGTTGGTTATGTAAGCATGGATCGGCCCTTTCAACCCATGAGTTCGAGCGAACGTAACCACACAAAAATAAAACACATGAAAGAAGAGAAAAAAATAAAGCCCCCATTTATAACTTTGTTAGGCATGATTTATTACTTATAATTTATAATAAAATTTTAATCAAAAAACGAATTTAGTTACTAATACATTCTTCATAAACAAATCATAGTTAACATCTAAATTTTTTTTCTTTTTTCTTAAAGAAAAATTATATGAGTTCATTCATTTTGTATATCTTAGTTTGTTATAAATAAATATATATATATCATTTTTATTTAATATTTTTTAAATATATATGAACAAATAAAAAAAATCAAATAATCCACATATACAAATATCCGTATTTTTCAAAGCAAATTAAATCATAAAATTTAATATCCAAAAAAAATCAAATACAAATGCTTGTTTTTTCTGACTATATCCGATCTGTGCCCACCCCTACCCTTATGTTCTGCACAAACATGTTTTTTTTTTTTTTTTGGTTTTTTAATACTTTTTTTTTACTCAATTCAAAACATTTTACATAACTAAAGTAAACTAAAAGAGTGAAAGGAAACATATTAACTCCGAGAAGAGCGACGGTTTCTCTTCGTTCACGACATTTCTTCACGACATTTCTCTGTGTCGACTCAGATATCATCTGTACTCTTCATCCCTTTGTTTTTCTGCTTTTGTTTCTCTGTTTGTTTTTTCCTCAATAAAACTGATTCTATGGCGAATTGTTCTCGGTATTTCGTTCATATTTTGGAGGCGTTTTATTCATGGTTCATATTTGGGGTGGGGTTGTATTACAATCCCATCCAAGATGATTCCATTATCTCCGTGAAGAGTGTTTCAATTTTTGATGATGCCCAATATCCACAATCCTGGTACTGGAAGGGATTTGGTGTAGATTTCAAAGGTTGATATCATGTTTTGATCATCAAATTTGGGATCCGGGTACACTATGTTCATGAAGAATTTAAGAATCTATGCAAGAGATGATCCTGAGTAGCATCAATGACACAAGAAGATTATTGAGTTTCATCCAAGAGATGATAGCCAAGAACGACAATCTCATTCTTTTGGATTGGTTCTGGAGGAGGAAAGAAATATGTTTATCAAGATTTGGTGAGTAAGTCTTCGGTTTCCAAAACATCGTGGAAATTCGCTTCTGATGTATTGTATTTAGATACCATATTAGCCTAGTTTTTTAAAATTTTATCATTCATTTGTTACATAAAACATCTTGCATTTGCATAATTCATCCCCCTCCTTATAAACTTCATTTAGTTTTGCATTTGTTTTAGAAAATTGCATTTTGCATCAAAACCATATGCATTAGGTAACAAAATGGATAAAAATCAATGGAGTTTCTCAAGGTGTCTAGGAATGCCCTATGAAGAATTTATAAGAGTTTGATGGAGTTTTGGAGAATTTGGAGTGGTATTGGACCATTTGAGCAATTCTCGGATAAAAGGATAAAACCGCAAGGTCTTAGGTTTGAGTGCAAATGGCGATTCAAAAGTTCATCGACATGCCTGAAATTTTGTGGAGTTATATAGGACATACATTTTCCTATATTATAACTCTTTTTTCTTCCTAATATCTAATCATGGCTATCAAGAACGTACTTTTTGTTATGATGGTAGTATGCGTTGTGGTCTCGACAAATGCTCAGTCACAAGCTCCGTTATCTTTTCTATTTTAGTCAAATCCTAATTTGCCAGGACTAGCTGACATAATGAAATGTTGGTCAACCATAGTTAATGTTCCATGATGCATTGCAGAGATTCCACAACCCATAGTGACTGGGTGATTTGGTCACATCGGTCCCGCTTGTTGCAAGGTATTTTTTGAAGTTGATGCAAATTGCTTGTCAAAATTTCCATTGAATCAGATTTTACCTCGTTTGCTCAAAGAATAATATCTAAAAACTGTTGTGTAGTGCCTCTTACCACCAAATAGAATTCCAAAAAATATGTTAGTCGTTTAGTGTCTTCGTTTTGTTGTTTTCAAACAAAGGTTATTTCAACAAAATTATAGCTATAAATTACAAAGTATAATAATGCACCAAACATCCATTACTCACTCAAAAAAGAAAAAAAAAGTAGTCATTTTTCAGTTTTATATTATGATACATTATTAGCAGAATCACACTCTGAATAACTTACGATATTCTTATTATAAATAAATATTTTGCTAGTAAAAAAAAATGTTAAGCCACTGAGTTTGGAGTGGAAAATTTATCAAAGTGGAAAAATTCATACACTAATTTACAGTTGAACTTAAATTTAATTTGCAGGTGTGACAATCTTACTGTAATTTCATACATAAGAAACTAATCTTATAGCTTGAAAGTTATGGTTTAAAATTAAATTAAATTTAATTTTTTGACAACCATGTTTTAATTTATCGTTTATAGGTTGCATCTTCTTTGGACTGAGACTAAAGAACAAAATTTTGTGTATAATTTCCTCCTCATGAAAACTGGAAATATTCCGTAGAGGCATAGAACAATATACCATTGACATATTAAATCGATATTCTTTCTTTGTATTAATTTTTCTAATATTTTTTTTTGAATTTAACCATGCAAAAACATCATAAACTATTGTTCCTTTTTTATTTAATTATCTTCACAGAGCATACCTTTGAATAATAAGATATATAAAATAATAGAACTATGTGAAATCTTTTTTTGTGTGAGTATTCTATGTTATTTATAAATGAATAACAAAAATATAGTAGTATTTGTAAAATCAAATTTCAAAGGAACATTAAAAAAAACAAAAATAAAACAAAGGAAGAGTTAAAATGTAACGAATGAAAAACCGGAGACGGAGAGAGAGAAATCAACCGTATAAAAACTAATATAAAGTGAGCTTGGATTTTAACATCCAAAATTAGTAAATTAACCATTTACTCATTTTGTAAATTTTTTTATTATTCATTTAACCCCCATATATGTATTTTTATGAACCTATACCTCATAGTTTAAGTATTTGGTTCAGCTCAATTTGAATGTTTCAGGTACGTCATGATGTATTGTTCTATGCCTCTACGGAATATTTCCAGTTTTCATGAGGAGGAAACAATACGCAAAATTTTGTTCTTTAGTTTCAATCCAAAGAATATGCAACCTATAAATGATAAATTAGAACATGGTTATCACAAATTTATTTTAATTTAATTTAATTTTAAACCACAACTTTCAAGCTATAAGATTAGTTTCTTATGTATGAAATAACAGTAAGATTGTCACATCTGCAAATTAACTTTTAAGTTAAACCGTAAATTAATGTAAGAATTTTTGCACTCCAAATTCAGTGGCTTAACATTTTTTCTTGCTAGCTAAATATTTATTTATAATAAAAATATCATAAATTATTCAGAGTGTGATTCTGCTAGTAATGTATCATAATATAAAATGACTTCTTCTTTTTTTTCTTTTTTGCGTGCAACAATATATTGAGAAGTAATAGATGTTGTGGTGCATTATTTTATTTGTAATTTATAGCTATAATTTTGTTGAATAAACCTTTGTTTGTAAAGAACAAAACGAAGATACTAAACGACTAACATATATTTTGGAATTCTATTTGGTGGTAAGAGGCACTACACAATAGTTTTTGAACATTGCTCTTTGAGCAAACGAGGTAAAATCTGATTAAATGGAAGTTTCGACAGGCAGTTTGTATCAACTTCTAAAAATGCCTTGCAACAAGTGGGACTGATCTGACCGAATTGCCCAGTCACTATGGATTGTAGAATCTCTGCAATGCATCATGGAACATTCACTATCTTTGACCAACATTTCATTATGTCAGCTAGTCCTGGTAAATTAGGATTTGACTGAAATGGAAAAGATAACGGAGCTTGTGGCTGAGCATTTGTCGAGACCACAACGCATACGACCATCATAACAGAAAAGTACGTTCTTGATAGCCATTACTAGATATGAGAAAAAAAAGTTATAATATAAAAAATATATGTTGTTTTTATTTGATTGATGAACAACAATAAGTCCTTGCTTATTTATATGGAAACCGCAATATTAAATTATCATGTGGAAACATCTCTGACACTACAAGAAAACACATAGATTGCGACGGAAATTTGCGACGGAAAT
>OVAP01000623.1:3634-32276 GCA_900406295.1 Aurinia saxatilis
CAAGTACTTGTTCTTTGCACTAGCAGCGTCTATCCAGGAGTTCGCACATATGCATTATCATTGATGGTGCACATCTAAAAGGCCGTTTTGGTGGGTGCATTATCAAAGCAAGTGCATAAGATGGCAATTTCCAGATATTCCCACTCGGATTTGGTATTGTGGACTCGGAGAACGACAAAGCTTGGGAATGATTTTTCTAGGTTTTACAGCGAATTGTACCAGACTCACATGAACTGACTTTCATCTCCGACTGTCACTCATCCATTTACACTGGACTGCAGAAGGTATTGAGGTCGCATATCGACGTTTTAATATTCATAGTAGGATATGGGTGGTAATAACATGTCCTTGGCAATAGGCTAGTTGCCATCTGTTGATGTATATGCATAGGATGATATGGGTGGTAATAACGTGTCATTAGAAATAGGCATAGTTGACATATGTTTGTTGTACATGCATAACACGATATGCATGGTAATAACATGTCATTCATATGGTTACCCCGATATGGATACTAATAACCTGTCATTTTAATGTGTGAACGCATGTTATTTATGGTTGTTACATGACATGAGAGGGGTCTTTCAGGTGTACCCACAGGCAAGGCATGCAGCATGAATAGTCCACCTGCAGAGGAACATAAGCACTATCTTTAAAGCGAAGAATCTGGCATTCCTCGTCTCCCGATCTGCAGGGGCATTCAGAATTGAGGACTTTCACTTGTTGTTCAACGACATATGTAGGTTGTCACCTGATTGTGGGGAATATTTACGGAAGATAGGGTTCGTACACTGGGCAAGATCGTACTTCTCGGGGCGTAGGTACAATGTCATGACTAGCAACATTGCTGAGTCACTTAACGCGGTGCTAAAAGAAGCAAGGGAGCTGCCTATTATCGAAGTGATAGAGTTCTTCGTCAGACTTTAATGACATGTATCTCACTAAGAAGAGAGGCAGCTAAAGTGCATGTCGCACCTATTACCCCCAAAGTGAACCAGCTGCTATAAGAGAGTTTCGAAAAGTCAAAGGGGTATGAAGTTTTCAAGATAAACGATGCAGAGTACGAATTTCGAGTTAACATATAGGAGGCGTGTTCCATGTAAGCCTGGAGAAGAAGACTTGCACATGTCGTGCATTTAACTTACTTCGTATGCCTTGTGCACATGCTATTTCTGCTGCAATAGTGAGCGGTACCCACATGGTGGAGCTAGTTGACAATGAATACACAATTGAGTGTTGGAAAAATGCTTACAAAGATTCCGTGTACCTAATTCCATCGTTCGATGCTGGTTACCTGTTACCAGAACCATTGTCCGAACTATTAGTGTGTCCACAAATGACAAGGCCAGCGGGGCGCCCAAAGAAAAAGAGATACTTCTCAAGGGGCGAGTACATGATATATGCTTACATGACATGCAGTTAGAGTAAATACCATGTTGTTATTGCTGACATGTTTGTTATTCAAACACTCTAGGGAGTTATCAGTGGTGGCACAGTACAGGGCGGCCGTTGTGGTGGTCATGGGCACAACAGGGCAACTTGCCGCACGCCTATATGAGTAAGGGCTTTTGAAAAAAGTTGTAAATTAGGCTAGGAATATGTGATGACTATCAGTAACTTGAAAAAACGTAATGGTCTGATATTTTTTTTGTTTTTTTTAGGCAGGAGGAGTGAATGAGGAAACCAAGGAAGAGTCAGGGCTGCAAATCTGATATGGAGGATGTGGAGATGATATTTTTTTTTTTATTGAAATATGTTGTGTAAGGACTGTATTCGGGTTTGTAATATTTTAGATTCCTAAACACTAAAAATATGTTGTATTTTGGGGCTCCGTATATGAATGGCTTACTTTTTATAATATAAATAAGATAATTTCCTTGGTCAGTCTGAATGTTATCCGTATTAATATTGTTGATTTGACATGGTATGGATGGTAATAACATGGTATGGTTGCTAATGACATGTCAATATGAATTCTCAAGTAACTGCATTAGTTTTATGATATAGATATCAAGTCATGACAATTCGTGTCATGTGATGAGTTGTTGTGTCGTGATATTTGTTGCCATGTTTACTCATGATAGTCTTGGCGGAAGTGGTATGTGTATTCGTGACATGATGTGCACATATATATCATGTCTGCATGGTCTAAGACATGTTTTGGTGGTACTTGTAATAGCATAAAAGGTGGTTAAATAATTGCGATAAAGGGGGGTACAAAGAAGGATGATAAATTGTAAATGCTGAATATAAAAACTAGCTACGCTTGCAAAACTCGAAGGAACATAAATAGAGATAACGATCCTCACAATGGTCTTCAAGTTTGTAGATATCGGCACAATTTGGACGACAATAATGACACTTGTGAGCGAAAGAGTTCTGTCTTCTAGGTTGCATTCGGTCCATTGTAGTGAACAAAAAGTCACCCATAGAAAAAATCTCTTCCCAAGGATAGTTGCAAACAAGACCAAGCTCAAAATAGTGGTTAAGTTGTATCTTACCTAAGCAAGTTCCAAGCATGTGAAGAAGAAAAGCAGCGTCAGGAAGGAGGTTAACTGCTCGCCACAGGAGATCCAAAGAAGCATCAACACACTTCTCGCGGCATGATACATGTCTTCTGTGATTGTTCCTATGATTCTGTAACAAACGTAAATGGCATGTATTGAATGATGATGACATGGGATGAATCAGTTTAACGTGATGTTGAGCTATCAAGAATCTTCGGCAAAGTCAAGGAATAAAGCTTCAGGATTTGTTGGACACGTCACGCGAACGGCAGAAGTGGTATATGTATTCATGACATGTTGTGCACATATATATCATGTCTGCATGGTCTAAGACATGTTATGGTGGTACTTGCTAAGGATAGTGTTCGGTATTTACGGATATGTAATGTAATATTAGGCTGTCAAGAATGTTCGACTAAGTCAAGGAATAAAGCTTCAGGATTTGTTGCACACGTCACGCAAACGGCGGAAGTGGTATGTGTATTCATGACATGATGTGCACATATATATCATGTCTGCATGGTCTAAGACATGTTATGGTGGTACTTGCTAAGGATAGTGTTCGGTATTTACGCATATGTAATGTAATATCATGTTATGAGTGATCAAACCATGTCATTAAACATTGTGGTGTGCTGTCTTAATGACGGCCATTCATTAAGTTCCAAACAAAGCAGAAAACATCATGAAAAGCATGGGGAGTTATCAGAGAATGCATACAAAAAGGAGAAATACATTTTCAATCAAGGATGGACAACAATTAGGTCTGCCGCTTGCAGAACAGAGGACCTAGCCTTGGCAAACCACTCATGCGGATTGATATGTCTACACGCCTCCAATCCTCCGGCGAGAGGTGCTTCAACAAACATTATAGCGAAGACACCGATGGCGGCTATATCCTCGCATTGCGGAAATGTCTGGTCGCGGCAGATATTGTAGGGCTTGAATGAGTACTTCTTCGAACAAGTGACACGTTTTATGATGTAAGGGAACATCTCGGCGTGTGCAGATAGTTCTTTCTGTAACCTAACATCACGACGGAACCGGGTTTTGCTATCAAATACATGCAACATGCGGTGTTTCACATCGATGCAAATGGAGATCTAGTGTTGTTTGTCAAAGTTGAATGGGATTCAAAGATACGTGTTAGATGATATCCCTTTGGTTGCCAGATAGAAAACTAATTATATTTAACTGGGAATAATTGTATGATACCAACCCAATGAGTCAAATCATTAGTTTATTCCCTCACTCTGCTTAACTGGTTTCCCTGGATTAATAGTTGGACCAGAAACTCCTTTCATACAGGTGTTGTATGCCTACATTGCTTGTGAGGTAGGCCATGTTCAAATTCTTGGTATCGGGGGAAGTAAATGTATTTAACATCATTCTTGCCGCAAGATAAATCTGGTGGGAAATAGAACTTAGCTTTCACAGATTTTGCAAACTTGGGGTACAACATCCCAACATTGCGTGCAAATCCACATCCTTAAAAAATGATTCCCTTCTTACGTAGTGCAGAGTATTTCACCCTCAAAATCTTGACAAATGCATCCATTACCTACATGACCAGCTGGTTTTTGATTGAAAGGAATTAAAATTTCCGGAGTAAATATGCATTTTGAATCATACCCAAGGTGGAAATGGTAAATTGAATTGAAGAGCATCAGCAAAATCCCCCCCCCAGGGATAATAAATCCATCTCCAAGATCCACATCCCTATGTATACAAAAAGTAGTCTTAGAAAAACCTAAGTATATGTACATGGTATGAGTGGTAGTGACATGCTATGTCATCGAATGCGTCGTTATTTCTACATGTGACATGTTATATAGGTATATATGTCTGACATGGATGAAAATTGATGGATTTCAATAAGAGGTGGTAATATAACATGCAGTGCTATTGAGATACATGTTATAAGAATATGTTTCGATAACTTATACCATGTAATGTTATGGAGAGACATGTTATGAGAGTGTATGTCAATGAAATATTTATCAAATGCTTTGCTATGTGTGCTTGTATTGATGTGCATCATAATATGGTTGTAGATGAACATAGATTACGATAAGTAGTTTGGTAGGATGGTACACATAAAATTAAGAACAGTTAAGCAATAAAAAGCATGAAAGTATGGTGAAACCATGAAAGAGTAGCAAATAGAACAAATAAATATCTTAAAAGTTTACTGCCTAGTATCCTATTCTGTGACATGATATCTATCCAAATTACCCGACATTCTCAAGTCTCTTGGAGAGAGTATCAAAATCAGCTTCGGCAGTGCAGGTCTGAGTGGATGTTGGAGCCAATTCCCCCCTTGCGTGCGTCTCCAACTGCACAATGTGGTAACAGAGTTTAGCACATTTGGTTCACATGAACAAAAAAATGTATATGAAGAATGGCTTCATATACATACCTCTTTGGTAACAGGTGCATCCGCATTGCGCTCACCAACAATAATGTTGTTGATCTCGTTACCACTCGGTTCACCCGCATTGGTAATCTATTTTACATGCGGTTCATCAACGTTGACATTGAGAGAAGTGGTTAATTCAGGCTCCTCAGCGTTGCCACCAATAGAAATGGGCATGTGATGCACTTGACTTTGTTCATTACAGGGCTGCATGTTTTCCACCGGTGGGTCAGAGCCAACGTTACCAGTGCAGACCGTCTGGGCCGAGTTAACAGTGTTAACAACGTCATCAATGATTTCTTCAGCCAACTTCTCTACAGATCCTCCTGCCTCGACAGCAGTCTCCAATCCTTCAGCCTCCAGAGTCTTCTCCATATGTTTAGCGGGTGGGAGTTGGTCTTCATCTTGCAAATCTTCTAAAAGATCCCCGAGCTTTGTCGCATCACTTGAATTCTCTGACAGTTCCCCTGACTTTACTAGCCGGTTCTCCTCTGTGTCTAACCCATCTTGTAGACCTTGTACAACAGCCTCTTCTTCAACCTCTCGTTGGTGGAGTTCATCGTCCATCAATCTCGGTGATAACACAGTTTTTTTTTTTTTTAGCAACAATCTTTCTTCTCTTTGTAGCTTTTTTCTTGGAACTTTTGGGTGTTTGTTTCAATGTTCTCTTCTTCGACTTAGTAATGGTGTTGGAAGGAGAAGCATCTTCTTAAGTTGTTTTCTTAGTGGCGACCAAAACAGCATCCTTGATAGCCTCTTCAATCCATTCCTTTTGGGCTTCGGTGAAACCCATAGAATCCTCGGAGTTGGTGACACGAGCTTTACGACGGGCTTTGCGCTGTTTCCTTTTCGCAACTGCAGGTTTCTTACACCCTGCAGGAGCCCTCTTCTTCCTCATCTTATTTGAGGTGTTACCCTCTTCTTCGTCCCCCGAAACTTCGTAATCAGTTGCAGAAACACCGCCCTTGAAAAAAGGGGCATAAAAAATGTAGTCCTCCGAAACAAGTTTCTCCAAGTTGGCCACTGTAGGGTCATCATCTTCATCGGACCATTCCAAGTCCTCATTCACGTCGTTTTCACCACAAGCTCCAATAATGCAGAACACATATACCTATGTCACGAAAATCATAATCATGAAATGTTATTACATTCTATTCAATAACATGAGATCAAATGACATGGTGTGTGTTCGTATAGCAATAAACGAATATAGTGTACCTCATTGTTTTTGTCAAGGTACCAAACATGGGGGAGCTTCAGTTGTCGGAGTTTCTTCACCGGTTCCGGTTCATTGTCATCCAGACAAACAATTATTTCCTTCGATGGCATTTTGTCCTCGATATCAGGAACGACGTGAAGGAGAACAAGTTGGATTGTGTGCGCGAAACCTTGGACTGCTACACTAGGTTGGGCAATGTGTTCAGCCTCAATGGTCTTGATGGAGGACATTAGCATGTCGAAGGAAACCCTCCCCCATGGGTAAGTCAAGAATCGATCTAAGTCCCTCACAACATTAATCTCCTCATCGAGTAGAATCATTCCACTGGACCGTGTCAATAGGATCCCATAAAGAAAGACTGGACAAGCGCATCTTATACGGTTGCGCTCATCTTGCACAAGATTTTCTTCAGGCATTTGAAAATCCATTTTGCGGACACGTTCTTCTGCAAACCAAACATTGTATATCGGAGTGGGGTTTCATCAACACCGTCAACTGCCTTCCGCTTCTCGGTTCGCTTCTCCTTCACCGGAATCTTCCCACAATTTGAACCCGTTACTGATTTGAATTCGGGGAGACCGAATCTTATAGGTCTCCCGGCGAAAATAAACCAGATCTCGTATTTTTTCTCGGTGACTAACTGTCGGGAGAGAAGAAAATTCAACAATTTACCCGAATATGCAAAGCTATCGTCGATGTCCAATAGACAGACAAATTGTGAGCCGCAGATGAAATCAACTTCTTCTTTCTTCAGAGCATCGACCAAATCGGCGATTAACTCCAACTCCACATACTGATGGACTCTTTCGTCGTCGGGTTCTTTGCCTTGCCTAAACAAACGGTCGGGGACGGCTGTATTCTCCATATTATCAGATTTGTAGAACTATGGTTCTTGGGGAGAAAAATTGGAGAAGGGGGAAGAAGTTTTGTGTTTACCGGGAAAGAGAAAGAGAAAACGACTCCAAGGGTTGGCATAAAGTTTAGAGGGTCGCATTGAATAGAACTGACCACTTTTGAAATTTTAATTTTTTAATTTTTTAAGTCAAATATGTCACGTTATCGGCTCAAGAAACAAAGCGGAGAAACTAAGAACTCGAAACGAATCATTACATTTTGAAACTAATTAGCAGATGGGCAAAGGGGTATTTTCGCCAAAATCGGAACAAAGAATGGCCCTAATTATTTACGGAAATGTCACTTGTCCTATTTGTAATTATTTCTTGAATCCTTTCCTCTTTGTGCAATTACTCATAAATAATTCAAAATAGTCATTAATCAAAACTATTTTTTTAATATTTTTAAAATATATATTTTTGAAAATTATCGCTTGGAAATTAGTATTTTTGAAAATTTATCGTTTACAAATTAATATCGAAGATATAATTTTTTTTAATAACTCAATGTTGTAAATTTTAGAAACTTTCAAGATGTTTTCTTTTCTTTTTTGAATTTTTATAAGAGGGAATCTAAAAATGCCCCCTGTGATGTGCACATTTTTAAAAATACCCTTCTTTTTAGCTATTTTTAAAAGATATATTAGTTTCAATCTAAATTATTATTTAAAATATTTTAAAATATTCTATAATTATTTGTAGGGTTGTAAGGTTTAGAATCCAGAGTATAAACCCTAAAAAAGTTTTAATCCTTCATAAATCCAAAACTCCTAAAATATAAACCCTAATACCTCAAACATAAACCCAAATAGTTTGTAAAACACTAAACTCTAACCCTACAAGATTTAAGCCCAAATTAAATCTTAAATCAACCCTAAATCCAAAAAAGGTATTTTTGAAGATAAATGGGGATATTTTTGAAAGTGGGCATACTGAAAGGGGCATTCTTAAAATTTGTCGTTTTATAAACAGTTTCAGATTTATTTGAATTTTTTGAAAAAATATTGTTATTTTTTAAAAAATACTATTATTTATTAAAATATGATTACTTTATTATTAAAATAATGTTTGGTTTTTTATGTCTTTGATTTAAACAGTCAAATACTACGGTAGGAATTAATATGAGCAGACAATACTTAATGAATAAATTTTTTCAATCATAATACTTAGGGAATTAAATGACCGTTTCCCTGTATATATAATTATGATAAACAATCTATTACATATAGGGAAAAAATTTAAAATACCACTTTTGGTGTACCACTTTTAAAAAATATCATGGAAAATGATAAATTTTCAAAAACACCACTATTTAAGTATAACTATTTATAATGTTTTAGGGCCTTAAAATCCCAACAATTTTACCCTAATAGTTATTAAAAATTAAACCCTAATTTTAAAAGGATTTAACCATAAATTTAAACCTGAAAACCTTAAGTCAGTCATAAACTCTATAATTTTACTAAACATTAAGTGGTAGTTTTGCAAATATACCAAAAGTGGTAATTTTGAAAAGGAATGTTTCAAAAGTGGTATTTCTTAAAATTTCCCTTACATATATTATTATTTAGGGAGAATCTTTAAAATACCATTAAAATGAAAATGAATTCTAAAAATACCATCAACTTCAAAAAGTTCCACATATACCACTAATTACACGGTAAAAACGTTTATGAAGCTCTTTCTAATATTAAAAACGTTTAGGAAGCTTTCCCTAAATATTAAAAACGTTTAGGAAGTCTTTCCTAAACATTAAAAACATTTAGGATGACCTACCTAAACATTAAAAACTAAGGAAATTTTGGTGAATTTTTGAAATGATATTTGTGAAAGGTGCTTTTTATGGTCTTTGTGAATTGGTACCCTTTTGTTGTTAAATGACTATTTTAACCTTAATTTCAGTTTTTGTTTGGTAACAAAATCATAATTCAATTCTAATTTCTATTTAATTTTTATTTGGTTTTGCTGATTTAAATTTAGTTTTTTTCCTTTGAAAACTTATATTTATTCTTTTTTCAAGGAAAAAAAGTTTAACACACGACGTGTTGTCCAAACTCCTCTCCTCTCCTCTCCTACGTCATTGGTGTATACATGAACTGTCAATTATCCATATTTATCCATTGTACATGCATTACATCCATCATACATGTACATTATTTAGTATCCACTGAATACATTCATCAAACATTGTTATTATCCATCATACACGCCTTGCATCCATCATGCACACTTTGCATCCAGTATACACGATTTGTATCTAGCATACACGATTTGTTATCTGACATCAATATCCATAATACACGATGACCATCCATCGTCCATGTTTATTATCTATTGTACATGAAGAGTATCCATCGTACCATTTTTTGTCTCTGAGATAGAACGAGATCTCAGAACAAACTAAGTTAGAAAATTAACACGTGATAGGTAAAAAACTGAGATCTTTTAATATATAATTAAATCTTTAAAGAATAGTTTGTTTTCTTAAAATTTTTTTAATTGAATTATTACAATTACAAAAATTTTAAAAGAAAAAAAAATCAAACGAACACATAAACCAATATTATAATACTAAATCAATCCAAAGTTAAAATTGCCATTATGAAAATAACTAAACAAAAAATAGTCCATTTCTCCTATTTTGTTTTTAGAAAGCACATATTGCAAATTAACCTTTGAAAATTGTCTCTTTCACCAATTTTTTCTAAAAACTATTTAAGAAGCACGTACTAAACATTAAAAATGTTTAAAAAAACTCTTACTAAACATTAAATACATTTAGGAAATCCTTCCTAAATATTTAAAAAATTTAAGAAGGCCTTCCTAAACATCAATAAAGTCTTTCTTAATTATTAGAAATACATTTTTAGATAATGATATTCTTATAAATGAGTTATTGAACTATTATACACCATCTGAAAAAAAAAAACATTGTAAATATTTAAATCTATTTGAGATGTTTAAATAATCAATTCTGAATATTTAGTTAGCATTTCCTAAACATTAAAAACATTCACGAAACTCTTCATAAATTAAGAAAACACATTACTAGATGATGATATTCTTATACATGTTTTAGTAAACTATTATACATCAGTTGAGAACCATTTTTGAATGTTTAAAGTTATTTGAGATGTTTAAATAGTCTTTCACAAAAATTTAGGAAGAGCTTCCTAAAATATTGTTAAGCTCTCACCTTTTTTACACTCTCTTGTACATTTTTTCTCTCACCGCAAAACTTAAACTAAACCCTCACTCTTTCTTTTAACAACCATTCTCACAATTTCACAATCTCATAAATGACTCTTATAAATCCCAACCCTCCTAGAGTAGTCAATGAGACTATTTCTAAAGGAAGAAAAATACTTGCCACTTCAACTCTTAAAAGATTTTAAACATGATTATGCAAATGTTAAAAGTCCTACCACATAAGAGTAATGTTGGCTTGAAAGAAGGTTAAGGTGTTTTTGGGTGGGATAAGATAACTTGATTATTTTGATGTAATCCACGAGTTTGATCAAGAAGCAATACACGAGAAAATTAAGTCAAAATAGCTAGGGAAAGCGTTAAATCAATCTTGCATCCGCAAATATAGAAGAAGTGATAAAAATGCATAAGTCAAGTTTTTCCAAATCCTTTAAATGAACAACTAGCACTACTAAACATTTCATCAAACAAATTCAAGAATTTAACATTTCTAAGTAATCTCATCATTGTCCCCTAATGCTAATGCAAATGCAACCTAAATGAACACACAAAAGATGAAATGAAACTATATGCAAAAGAATTTTTTTTGTTTTTTCTAATTTTTTAAAAAAATTTAGGATTTTAATGGTTTTAAGGAAATTTGCACTACTATGCATGATAAAAGACAACAAAATTCAAATGATCATTAGCTACTAGCTCTCTCCCCCAAACTTGAACTTCATCGTTTCGATATAAAACAATTTCAAAGAAGAGATCCCGAAAAAAAAAAAAACAAATATGAATGCAATGGAATTTGCAATGGTGGAAATAAGTACCTTGAAGCTAATGGTGTGGAGAATCATAATCCATTGGAATTGAGGAATATGGACCGGCATGTGTGGAAGGGACTTCACCGCCATTATCAAACTCCTCGAACTCGGAATATTCTACGGATCTATCATACTCCTTACACTTGAACATCGGGCATCCTCCTTAACAATCTATCATACTCCTTACACTTGAACCACATGAGCTTGTTAAACCTTTGTTGAGTCTTTTATTGCTAGTGGAGGAATATCTCTCGGCCTCCTTGTGGTTCGAACGGAAAGTCTTGCAAGGTAAGGTAGTCAAACATGCCTTCAAGGGATGGCTCTCCTTGTTGTGGGTTGATATGTTGTGGATCTTCTTGTGGAGGCGGGTCCTGCTCTTCTTCTTTTACTCCGTAGTGATATTCGATATGGCAATGTGAAGATGCAATGACTATTGTCGGCGTCTCGGAAGAGGTATATGAACTCGTCCTCGTTTTATGACTCCCGCATCATCTTAAAGGTCGAAAGATGGTCGAAGTCGAGGGTCTCTTTCTTCGGGTCTCAGTAGTGAACGGGAAACGGTACTTGAACTTCCTTGAATAGAGGAACCAATACTCCACCAATGTAGGAATTAGACTCGACAATAGGTGTAGCCAACCTGCCTGAAAGAAACTCTCCGACCAAAATGCATCCAAGGTTCACATTATCTTTGAAGTCATCTTGAAGAAATTATCCATTCTCATCCCGCACAATGTGCTTCACGCCTTGAAAGAGAAGACATAACTCATCCATATTTACCTTCCTGTTGTCATATCTCGAGAAGATAGTGTTGGCAAGATAGCGGTGTGCCAAAGACAAAACCGGATTTCTTATCAACGAGGCCTTGGATTTCCCAGGAGAGAACGGTTCATCACTTCCAATGATCCTCCAAAACTTGTTTGCATCCACAAACTTGGGGAAGTTAGCCAAACCGCCATTAGTAAATCCATACGCGTGACACACTTGAGCAATCAAGAGTGTGTGGACGTCGTCATCAATCTTGAAGCTCAATGTACACTCCTCCGGTCTCTTCCTCCTAGGTTTTGCATACTCAACCTCCAATGGGGCCATCAATTGCCTAGTGAGGTCCGAGTATGATACAAAAGAACACCTAACTAGCTTCCCAAGTCCCATTCTCATAAGCAAACCCACAACATCTTCAAGTATACTCGTTCCTTCAAGAAGCTTCTTTGACAAAGACCGAGTGGGGTGGAAAGTGATTTTACACAAGGTGGTGTATGCGGCTCTATGCTCCGCACTCCATTCCTCACTAGCTTCTTATAGAGGTGCGGGAGCTTGTCAAGGAACCTCCTCTTCTCGTTCCTTTCATTTGGAAGACGAAGCTCCTTGTGAAGAGCTACTATATGTAGTAATTTTAGCTCTACCTCTAGTCTCCATTGTTCGTACAAAGTCATAAAGAGAATGAGGACCAAGGCATAACAATGCACACACCAATCACAATCTCATTCAAGATCAAGACTTTACAAAATTGACATGTGTGAACCAAGAACACTAAAATTGCAAAACTTGAAGAGAATTCTAAAAATTTATCCATTATGGACCAAGATATCAAATTCTATCAATCTAGCACTCCCACACAAACCACAAGCAAGCTAAGGAGCAAAAAATCAATAAATTCTAAGAATTTTTGTGAGTTTTGGCACTATTTCAAAGGAGACCCAAAAATCTTCAAGAACACCAAAATTTCCATAAAAACATCAAATTCAAGCGAGGGAATCAATCATATACCCATAAACAACAAATAATGCTCAATTCAAGAAAATAATCAATCTAATTCCAAGGGAGAGAGATAGACACAAACCTGAGAATTCAAATAGTAGAGAGTTTAAGAGATTGATACATTGAGTTTCTTGATGAATGGGTGATGGAAATTCAGTGAGAAAGTAAATTGAGATGAAAACGTTTTGTATGAAGATTTGAGAGAAATTGGAGTGAAAAAAATTGAAATCCCGAGAGAGTGAGAAGAGAACGTCGGTGAAGAGGAAGAAGAAAAATTTGGAGAAAACCGGATTAAACCAAGAAGCAATTGAAATTAAACCAGTTTTTAAACCGGACCAACCTCCAGAGTGGACACCAGAGCGGGCTGGTGTTTGCTCTGCGTGCAAGCTCTGTTTTCCCGAGAATTCTTCGTGTGAGCCAGGGCGGATGGTGGAGCAGACCATGACCCACTCTGCGTGCATCACAGTTTGTCCGAGATTTTTTTTTTCCAGCTGGAATGGACAGTGGAGCGGGCTCTTGACCCGCTCTGATAGCATGTCAATTTGTCCAAGCTGATTTTCCGTTTTTGGTCCCCCAAACATATCTCAGTTGGTCCACCAAATGTTACATTCACCTAATTCGTCGAAAACCTGAAAAGAACTAAAAAATTGCAATACAAAACGAAATATGTGTACAATGATAGTCATGAAAATATATCCCAAGTGTGCTTGTTTAACGTCACTAGCTTGACCCAGTAAAAAAGATATCAAGCGTCGAGCAGGTTGGATAGTGAAATTGTCACAATATCCTATATTGTAACATCGGCAAGATACAGTTTAACTCGACTACCATTGACCGTGAAGAGCCCTCCTTGACGGTTCTCAAGTGTGATTACTCCGTAAGACATAACTTCCTTAATCTTGAACGGACCCGACCACTTGGACTTGAGCTTGCCCGGGAATAGCTTATATCTCGAGTTGAACAACAAAACCAAATCTCCTTCCTTGATATCCCTTGGCAAAATCTTCTTTTCATGCCACGCTTTGGTCCTTTCCTTGTAAATCTTATAGTTCTCGTAAGTGTTGAGTCTTAGCTCATCTAGCACGTTTAAATATAACAACCTCTTCTCTTGAGCGCTCTTGATATCAAAGTTCAAAGTTCTATCAGCCCACATAGCTTTGTATTCAAGCTTTAAAGGTAAATAGCAAGATTTCCCATAGATGAAATTGAAAAGAGTTGTATCAATGGGTGTCTTGAAAGCGGCTCGATATGCCCAAAATGCATCATCCAGTTTGTTACTCCAGTCCTTTCGAGTTTTTGAGACCGTCTTCTCTATAAGATGGATTTAATATTGCGGTTTGAAAGCTCTACTTGACCGCTTGATTGAGGGTGACATGGTGTAGCACTTTGTGATTTGGATACAAAAAAAAAACATTTTGTAGAGTATTGAATTTTGTTAAATAAAACTATTACAAAGTATAAAATTGATTGAGTGTTAAATTATTGGATGGAAGAGAGAAAAGATGAGGTGGCATGTAGAAAAAAGTCAGATTTATGGGGTGATCCTCAAAATTATTGTGGATTGTGTTATAGAGGATATACATATCCTATGGCTCTAATTGTGATTACTAGTATTAAAGATATGTATAGTATACTAGTAATTATAATTATATATCCTATGGGTCTAATTGTAATTACTAGTGTTATAGAGGATGTACCGATTGCTCTATAAATAAAAGCCATAAACTCCCATTTTATGAAACCACCATCTCATCCACACATCCTCTTGAAATTATATTCTCCAATGTTTGGACTTCCCCGATTACTTTCGTTGATGGTTTTAAATATTATCTGGTTATGGTGGATCAATTTATTCGGTACACATGGCTGTATCCACTCAAACAAAAATCCCAAGTCAAAGATACATTTACTACCTTCACCGCACTCGTTGAGACACGGTTCAACAACAAGATTCGAGTGTTATACTCTGACAATGGCGGTGAATTTATAGCCCTACGGAGCTTCTTACTATCGGCTGGCATCTCTCACCTTACCACCCCACCCCACACACTCGAACACAACGGGATTTCAGAATGAAAACATCGACATCTAGTTGAAACCCGCCTCACTTTACTCACACATGGATCGGTCCCCAAATCCTACTGGCCGTTTGCTTTTGCCATTGCCGCTTATCTCATTAACCGTTTACTGACGCATGTCCTCTCTGGTTCCTCCCCGTTCCAACGACTCTTCGGCAGTGACCCCAACTACTCAAAGCTTCGGGTCTTTGGCTCTCTCTGTTTTCTGTGGTTGCATCCGTATACAAATCACAAACTTGATAACCGCTCGGCTCCATGTGTCTTTTTGGGGTACTCACTTACTCAAAGTGCATTCCTCTGCCTCGAACCCGTCACCGGCCGGCTATATACATGGTGTTCAATTTGAAGAAACCATATTCCCTTTTGTGGAATTGCTCACGCCCAACACCACCACCAATGTCTCCTCTCCACCTTCAACCACATCATCACTCGTCCCTTCGCCGGAGTTTGGGGTTCCTCATTCGGTCATTCACCTCACTGCCACACCAACGGTAAACTCTGATCCTTTGATGTTGCAGGTACCTCGAGCTCCCCATTCACCACAATAGCCGATCCCACCGATCCCCACCACAAACTTTCGACCACCACCAAGCCCAAATAACACCCAAATAAATTCAAACCCACACGGCTCATTAAACCAATAAACCCACATAGCCCAAATTCACCTACCACCCAAATTCATAACCCTGGCCCATTACAACCCACCACACAACCAACAAACTCAACTCCTCCATCATCGTCTTCTACCTTACGATCGACCCCTCCTCCACCCACTGATCCCCCTCACCAACCTGTCATCCCACCACCCGCACCACACCAATCGGGATCCGCGGTCACTACAAACACTCATGGCATGCTTACTCGATCCAAAAATCTCATCACCAAACCCACAAAGAAAACATTTCTCCTCACTCAATGGACTACGTCTCGTCCGACGATTCCCACCTTCACGACACAAGCCTTTTGTGATCCAAACTGGCGTCCTCCCATGGTTGATGAATTCAATGCCCAACTTTGCAACGGTACATGGGATCTTGTTCCACCTCATCCATCTCAAAATCTAGTTGGCGTTCGATGGATTTTTACAATCAAGGAGAAACCAGATGGTTCGGTTGATCGGTATAAGGCCCGGCTCATTGTCAAAGGGTTTCACCAGCGGCAAGGCATCAACTACTCGGAGACCTTTAGCCCCGTCATCAAGTCTACGACCATTCGAATTGTACTTGGTGTTGCAGCAACAAAATCTTGGCTATCCAACAGTTGGATGTCAACAATGCCTTTCTTCAAAGGGAATCTCGATGAAGAGGTGTATGTGGCTCAACCTCCAGGGTTTATTGATCATGATAGACCAGATTATGTTTGTCGACTCAACAAAGCCTTCTATAGACTCAAACATGCACCACTGGCCTAGTATCAATCTCTTAAATCATTCATCTTATCTGCTGGTTTTGTTAACTCAAATGCAGATACATCACTATTCATCTACAACAACGGTTAAGACCAAGTCTACGTTCTGGTTTATGTCGATGACATTATTGTCACTGGCAGCAATTCTCACATCATCGACACGTTTCTTGCGAGTCTGGCTGATCGCTTTTCCATTAAGGATCTCGGGGATCTTAACTACTTTCTTGGTATCGACGTCTTCCGCAAATCATAAGGTATTCACTTGAATCAACACAAGTATATTCAAGATCTGCTCACCAAGACCAAATATGCAGTCTTGTAAACCAGTTTCCACTCCAGTGGCATCATCACTGAACCTATCTGCTCGCTCTGGTTACCGACTTAATGCAACCACTGCCTCCCACTATCGAACTGTTGTTGGGTCTCTACAATACCTTACCTTTACTCGTCCCAACATTGCATTCACTGTGAATCGACTATCCCAATTCATGCATCTCCCGACAGAGGATCACTGGCAATCTGCGAAATGGGTGTTGCGGTATCTTGCAGGCACACCAACCCACGGTATCGTTCTCTCTACCACAAATGTGTTTTCCCTTCATGGCTTCTCTGACGCAGACTGGGCTGGGGATACTGACGATTTTGTCTCCACGAATGCGTACATCATGTACCTTGGCAAACATCTTGTGTCTTGGTCTTCCAAAAAGCAATGTGGGGTTGCTCGTTCCAGTACTGAAGCTGAATATCGATCAGTTGTGAATGCCGCATCTGAGGTCCGCAGGATTTGCTCCTTGCTGACTAAACTCGGCATCACTCTACCATATACCCCTATTATGTATTGTGACAACATCGGTGCCACATATCTCTATGCTAATCCCGTCTTTCATTCTAGGATCAAACATATTGCTTTCGACTACCATTTCTTTCGCGGCAACATTCAAACCGGTGCTTTACTGGCAGACACACTCATGAAACCTCTTCCGCGTGCTCAATTTCAATGCCTAATATACAAGATTAGTATGACCAAGGTCCCTTAATCTTGAGGGGGTGTATAGAGGATATACATATCCTATGGGTTTAATTGTAATTACTAGTATTAAAGCCCTAATGTATTTATGTACATATTGTACGATTACCATTGTAATACATTAAGCGTTGACCTACATGTGTAAGATGAGATCAAAGATGTAATAGACGATTGATTCAATGTAATGATTGGTTTTGATTGGCTGTCATTTCAATCTACTACTAATAAAAAGTTGAAGCCTATATCTTCTTAAGGTATCCACATCAGAATTAAGTCCTCTAATAACTTATGGCCATATCTACATACTCTGATAATCTATATTATTACCTCATACATGTAAAAACATCAGCTCATTAAGTTAAGGAACTTCACTAGATTAAGTAAATTGACTGGGTTAAGAAAATTCAGCAGGTTAAGAAATTCACAGATGACGACGCGTTTCTTCTTTTTCACCGAGAAAGAGAAGGCGAGTCAGAAGAATCTAATCTCCCGAAAGGCAATGGGTTGTTCACTTGCTTCAATGGAGACGAAGGAGAACCCGAAGAATCCACGTAAGCTTCACTTACTTCGCTTTCTCTTTGTTCTTGCTCTTGAGAAATTCTACGTATTAGGGTCAGTTGAATCAATCAGATAACTTTAATCTACTCTTGGCTGATTTTTTTTGTGTGTGGGCAGTTTCCTATTCCGATTGATGACAGAGATTCCATTTGTTTCATTTTTGTATCATAGAATTTGAGGAGCTCGAAAGAGCAATAGCGAAGAGGGGTGAGAAGAATCAAATTTCCCGATCGGCGATGGGTTGCCTCGATTTCCTTTCTCTTATCTTCGCCGTCTTCACCTTCTTGGTTTCTTCTTCTCCGTCTCTTATCTGATTTCTCTGTGATGCAAATGAGTTTTTCTGCTTTCGTACTGTGTCAGATTGTTTATTCCGTCATTGAATTACTGTTTCAATTTTACCGAGAAATGAGTGTACTGTAATTTTATTGGGATTTGGTGATGATTTATTTGGTGATTTTAGTGAATCTGTAGTTTGAATGGTTCATGATAGACATTCGTTCAGTTTTAAGCTATTGTAGTGGCTCCTATGTTCCTTAGCTTTGATTTTCTTGGTTTGTAGTTTACTGCTTTGGGCCATGTCAGTGGATAGTGCTTCAATTTTATTGAGAGATGAGTATAGTTTCAATCAATTCAAAGAAATTAAAGTAGCTTTCGATTAGTGCTAGGTTTTTACTTATTCGTGCTAACTTTGATTATAGACGTATTCATTTGTGTCAATGCATTTCAGAAAGAAAAGCTTGAAATGGCTGGTCCAAGTTTAAAGAAAGATAAGGATGAGAAGGGTTGCAATGGCTGGTATGGAAAAAAGAAGGATGTCAAGAAGGAAATGGGTTTTGGGCTCAGCTTTAAGATAGATGATAATTTCGGCAAATGGTATTATGAGGTTTGTTTTTATACTCCTTTGTTATATGTTGTAATTGTTTGATATATTTTTTTTTGTTCCTAACAGGTTTATGACATCTGTTTTTTTATGTCTGTGTAGGTTTGTAAACAAGATATGATCGATAACTATGATATCTCTGGATGGCAATCGGGGAGATTATGCAAGTGAGTATCAACTTTTTTCCTATCTTTTGTCTTAAGCCATTCAAATGTTGATCACTTTTTTTAGTTCCATGCTTCTATTTTCTAAGCTTTATTTGATGTGGAGATCAAGAAAATTTATGATTTAATAACAAAGAGTTTGTTGTGAGGCTTCATCATTTCTAGGAGGTGCGCATATTTACTTATGGTTCTAGAACTCTTGCTCATGGACCAAGAGGTACTCATGTTTTATTGATCTTTTTTACAAGCAAATCTTATTAACGCGTATGTTGCAGCAAACTGAATAGTTCGGTATGGATCATCTCTCCGGGCTGGAGCAATTTACAAGTTAAAAAAAGCCACACTCATTGTAGAAAAGTAAGATCCTTTTTCGAGAATCTGTTTGATTATCAAATGTTTCTTCCCTTTTTGTTGCTGCTGCTTTTGTGAGGTCAATTTTTTATTACCTAGATCCAAAAATATTGTATTTTTTTTTGTTTCATTATGGAAACAGAGACAAAAGCTAAAAACATGGAAATGGAGATCTGTAAATTGCAGAAGAAATTAGAAGATAAGAATTGTCAGCTTCAAGCTTCAACATCTGCGGCTTAAAAGGTTTGTTCTCCCCCAACCCTTTCTGTCTTCGATTCTGATTCAGCCGTATATATAATTGAATTTTAACATGTATGCTTTTTGAGAAGTGTTGTTACATAGTACCGAAAAGCACAGGGTCTCAACTTTCTACGCTTATCATTATACTTTGGTATCTATTGGATTTATGGCCCTTTAGATAGTAAAGTAGATGAATCTGAGTGTGAACTTGAATTCATCGCCACAGTGTACTCTTTCGGGAAGCAGCCCAACTGTGGGCTCTTTGCCCCAATCATTTCCAACATCTGAGTCACCAACTGCTGGAAGAGAATGGGTTTAACCAACAGAAGTAAGTCTATGGTTATTCAGTTAGACAACTTGAGTTTATTGTATGGACATTGCTTTTGGGAGGATATGATTGTATCTTATTTTCTTTGAAACTACCCATAGGTACTCGAAGTACTGCAATCGCTGCTTATACGAAAGAAAGAAGCTAGGCACCGGATGCAGTGAGGTTAATTTCATGTCAAACTCTCAATCTTTTTTTTTCCCTTCACACGTTTTTAAAGGGACATGCAACAAATGTTACACATGACTTTACTCATGCTTTAACTTTATTCTGGTTAAAGATCTTAATCCGAGGTGTATCTGAATTCTGGCTTGTTAGTCTGTTTGCAGGAAATGAATCATTTGTACCGATGAATTCCAAACGTTGGCTCTTGAGGATGCAGCTAAAAATTACAATTATGGAGTAGAGTGTGTCTTTAGATTTTATAGGTAATAAATACTCCTTAGACGTGTTTTTGTTCCATCTATTTCACTGCAGATATCTATAGCAAAAAAAACCAAACCAACCAGTATTGCTCTGTCTTTGTTTCTTCAGTTATGGTCTGGCAAGTGAACAACTCATTGCCTTTCGGGAGATTAGATTCTTCTGACTCGCCTTCTCTTTCACGGTGAAAAAGAAGAAACGCGTTGTCATCTGTGAATTTCTTAACCTGCTGAATTTTCTTAACCCAGTCAATTTACTTAATCTAGTGAAGTTCCTTAACTTAATGAGCTGATGTTTTTACATGTATGAGGTAATAAAATTATAGATTATCAGAGTATGTAGATATGGCCATAAGTTATTAGAGGACTTAATTCTGATGTGGATACCTTAAGAAGATATAGGCTTCAACTTTTTATTAGTAGTAGATTTTTTTTGTGGTGGTTTTCTTTTTTTGGGATTATTGATTTGTGATTTTGATGATGTATGATTTCTGCAAAAATTAAAGTTTTCATGGAAGATGCGATGTTCATTTATCTAGAGTTTTGCCCTCTACAACTTTTTTTTTTTTTTTTTGGGTATATAGAGTGATTTTATTTTCTAATTATATTGTTTATTTATAGAAATGTAATGTAATTATAATTTTTAAATTTTTATTATTTATATTTACATGATATCATTAAATTAATTATAATTTTTTATACATATGATCCTCGTAGCGAGGAGTTGTACCCTAGTTATAATCAGGGCCGGCCCAACAAATATCAAAACATGTGGCTGCCTAAAGAAAAAGAAAAAATATATGCCCTCAATATTATTCGAACCCTGGTTGATTTACAATCAATGATAACAGAACCATTAGACCACAATAAAGAATTTGTTCAATTTTGTTGCCCCAAATTCTTATTAAAATTTTGGTGCCTAAAGCTTGTGCTTTTTTTTTTTAGCCTCGGGCCGGGCCTGGTTATAATAAGAGTTTACGAAAAAAACACATAGATCATGTATACAGAGGATAGAGAGCAAGTGAATAGACAACGGAAGAGCCACGTTGCAACACAAAACCATGCAAACTTGAGTTTCTGTTTCTCGACACGTGTCACTATCTTTCTGTGTTTCTCCGACTTGTCTCTCTCCACACAAGTTTTTGTCTCTGGACATTAGTCTCTCCTCTATTATGCTGAATCTGCCATGAGCTCTTTGCTTTCCAAGTTCCTGCACCCTAAACAGGTTTGTTAGACCTAGCCCATCTCAGAATGATCACTGCGTTTAATCTCATTTAGCTCGTTAATTATAGTGGCAGATTCAGAATTAGTTTGTCTACTGAAAGTTGGTTAATACTTAATTGTATTTGCATGAAGTTTAGTTGGGTCCGTGTGCTATATTTGTGTTGTGTTCTTGGCAGATTTGAAGATACTACTAGAATGGAGGAATTCGAATATCAGTGTGTTGAGAGTGAAGGCAGAAGAAGCTGGATTTGGAGGAAGGCGGTAAGTTTCGGGAAGAAGGTTCTGACAGCTGGTCTTCTACTGTCTTCAGCTCCACTCCTCGTCCCTCCACTCTTGCTCGCATCTACCATCGCCTTCATCTCTTCGGTTCCTTACTGTCTTTTCTTGGCAAACTATGCTTGTACCCAAAAGCTCCTGAGTAGTCTGCTTCCTCATACGGCTGAAATTGACAAGGAAGAATCCGGATTTGAGGACAGAAAGCTTGGTCATGGTGTAGTTGATGACTCTGAACCTTGGATGCCTTTAAGTGAACCGACTCTCATTGAGATTAAGGAAGATGAGGAGATGACGAGAGAGTCAACGAGCTTGATAGAGAAAATTAGGGACGAGGGCAGAACTGACCAAGGAATTTCTGATAAAGATGGTGAGAAGTCGCACAAGGTTCAAGATCAGCAAGCGCCTGAGACTGGACATGAAGGTTGTTTATGATGATTGTGTAAGCCTTCGAATGCAAGAAATAGGCTTACCGAGATTTACACTTTTGCAGGGGATCTTGGGAGCACTAAAACTGAATCTTTTGCACAAAAGGGCGACGAAACATCTTCGAATGAGGTTAGGACTTGATCCTATCTTAACCTGAGTAATGACATAATAGTTGAGGACTTGATAAATTCATGTCCGCATGCGTTCTACACAGTGTTGTTTCTTGCCAACCATTGTTGTTACTTGATTTGGTGTAAGCGTGAATGTTCTGCTTACTAGTATGATTATGTTGTTGAGTGATCCACACCTATATATATATATATTTATTTTTTTTCTTCTCTGGGTTGTGGATTTTTGTGGGTGAAGCCCTTTAAGCAATTATGTTCATCTCAAAAGGGGTTGTCACTATTCACATGGTTTTGTTCATTTGTGCTCTCTGTTACGGTCGCACATCTGTTAATACATTAGAGATTCTCAAGTACTCTCCACTAGATTATGTGTAAAGGTAACCCATGCATGGGCTTGTGAGGATTGATTTGGATTTGGTATAGGCTGGTTCACTGGTGTTTTTAATACCTTCAACCCCCATTCATTACTGCACGATGCAAAATAGTCCATCATGGGATGACTTGAAAAGGTAGGTAGCCGAGAAGGTTGGTCTCAGAAACAAGATTGTGTTATAATCCCGCACAGACCAATAATTTATTTGATTGATCACTAGCTTATAGGGCCAGACATGGTCTCGTGGTGCTTGATTTGAACTTAGTTCTTAAAATGGTTTCAGTGATTTTGAGTGTTTATCAGTTCTTGAGGTCGGTATACAAAAGTCGTAATTGTAGAACTTAACACTCCTTATCATGTGAACCTCGTTGACTAGTGCATTAGTTTATGTTAACTCAAAGACATTTTAAAATCATTCTCTGATATTTTGACGAATGGTTCAGCCGAATGACCAAGCTGTAAGTGGGCCACGTGGAACCGGAGAAGAGAAACCAAAAAACACAACTAAGAAAAAGAGGAAAACCGGGCGCGCAGGTAACCGGTTTTACTCAATACATCTAAAGTGTCATGTTCTGGCTTCTTCTCAAGTTTGGAGGGCATACTATGCGTAATCTTTCTTTGTGTTGTCCATTAGTCAAGACGTGGTTTTTGGTGGGTGATGTCTTGAATCTAATCTTGGATAGTTGGTGTTAGTAGATTAACCTCTATGTGTTGAGTTATGTAAAGGGTGGTAAATCTAATCTATGTATGTATGGTTTTGATGAAGTGGAGAGAAACTCTGGATTTGCAGGTGTACAGTGAAGAGAAAATATGGGAGAAGATGGAGGCGTTGCGGAAGGTAGTAGGATACAGTGTTGCAAGGAGTGCCACCTATGCAGAGGAATTGAAGGCTCTTTATGTCTTCACCGGCGTGGTTGAGCCTCCTCGGTCAAGGTTGATGAACCAGGACAGTAGTGAAATCGCACATGCTAGTTTTAGACTTCACTTTCTTATGTCTGTTATTGGAATAAACTAAGTCTTGACGGTGTGCTTGTGTACTGGCTTCAGGACCTCGAATAAGTGTCTGTAGTAAATCCCAACTACACTATCTGTATTTGTCTTGTGACTTTTGGTTCTAGTTTCATTACATAACTAATTTCCATCGGTTGTATTACATATTGTTTACTAATCTACAAAACTATTTAACTATGGTAAGTTGATCAAATACGTACAATGAGTCTGGAACCACAAAGTGGAGGCATTCAGAAATGATCCTTTCTACTTCTGCTACTGACAAGATCGCTAACCAGCTCATTTTCATCTTCACACTGTTCCAGCAGAGGTTTGTACGCCGGATTGTGTTCCACTACTACTCGCAAAATCTTTGCAGCTTCATCACTCTGCCCGTCTTTGTACAAAGTCCTGCAATAAATAAAGCAAAAACTAAGTTCTGTCTAAGCATTGTTCACAACTCAGCGTATTGTGACAGTTGTGCAGTGAAAGTAGTACCTTGAAAGAAGCAGCAATGCCTCAACGTAATGCTCTTTGCTTTTAGGATCACCTGGTTCTCTCAGTTTTGCTACCCTTTCCAGGTGTGTGATTACGTTTCCCTGCAAGAAGCCCGAGACGTAAGGTATTATATGTCAGGCTTGATATCAAACTTACAATAAACATGTAATACATAAAATGTTTTTCTAAAGAAATGAAAGGTGAACAAATATAAGAGAAGTATCAACGCTTGCAAAAATTGGAACAAACCATGGATTATAACAGGCAAAATTCCGGACGTGAGGCATTTTACTGATTTATCACTTTCAACACTCAAAGTTGGCCAGACCTGTTGAATGTATGCGGCACCAGCCCACTGAGATGCAAGCATTAAAAGTTCAACATCCTCTGCATCAGATGCGGCCCCATCAATGAGCTGACAAAAAAAGAAAGTAAAGAACAGTGATGCTTAGTAAAAGAGTAACAAATGAGTAATCATAATACACAGTCAATAAGCAGAAGGAATCCACTAGATATGCTGCAGAATAAGGATAAATAAATACGTGGGTACGTAGCAAAGGATAACAAAACGCATCCATTCGACCTCGCGTTTACCGAAAGGAGCAATAGGTAGAAAGACAGAGCAATGGACTGGAATTTCTAACCTTAGAAATAGCAAGCTCTATTCAGTAGCTTCTGATAGCTGTGTCTTCTGCAACAAAGTCTGCCCCATGAGAACCAAACCTCTAACATATCCAGGATCCTTTTCAAGAGCTAATCTGAAAAGAATAGCACTCACGCAGTGAACATACGTAGTACATGTATGAAAAGAAAACTAGGGGACCAGGAGGAAAGTCGTTGAAAATACACACCACAGCAAGTGAGCGGGTGTTTCTGTATCACCTTTTGACAGTATCTCAACTGAAAGCTGACACCAAATTTATTTAAGAAAAAATAAACATACAAGTAGACATGATCAATAGGTAATCAATTTCCACTACTCACAGAAAAGTTCTTCTGGTGTTAAAGTCTGTAGATAAAGGGTAGGCTCTTTCGAGTCAGAGTCAATATACTTGATCACAGATTCGCTGATCTCCATGGAATGCTGAACGACTGCAGAGGCCGACCCAGTAAACCTAGTTTTGCGGCTACCGTAGAGTGTTTGAGAGATAATTGCTGCAGAATTGAAATGTACTCAGTCAGTGATTTACACATTTTTACATCCTCTATCCAAAGACAATTCTGAGTCACCAATTCAGTTGTCCTTTCACTATGAATCTTTAAAATAGAAAAGTAAATCACTGGTAAACCCACAAACATAATGGTCCTTAACGCTGGAATCTAATATATTTAACAAATGCAATCACTAAATATATCATCAACACAGTTACATCGATTCTGCTAAGGCAAACTACCTATCAATCATAAAAAGGCAAAGGTCCTGGACGGATAAGTATGGAAAAAACCATAAAAAGGAGGGGCAGCCAAGAGCGCGACTCTGTTGAAGAAAAAGTGAAAATTGGTGAATGGAGCTTTTTAATGTTGGGTTCTGCAACTGAGGTATTCAATTTCTTGAGTTGCACAAGGAGTAAAGGCATGAGCGCTAGTCGGACAGCAACCTTAGAAGATGCAATAACCATCCACCAAGGCAGGCCTTGAAGTGATGGAAACCGTCCAGAACATGAGCCAACTCTGATTCTGCTCCAGAAGACAAGGGTCGACGGCGAGGCCAGGCCCGTAAACAACTCCACAGGGCCATGCTTTAGGGCTTTAAGATCTGAAACATAAGATGACTTGATTGCCTTCTTCACCTATCACCACTAGCATTCATGTCAAAATTCTCTGGAAGAATGGCACAGAAGCTCCTCTTTGCCAAACAATGATCTCGCTCTTTATGTGATAGAATAAAATAAATATAAAAAATTGAAATATAGGTAATTTATAGAAAAATTTGGAAGTTGAACAAAATTATAGAATTCAACTTGTAATATCCACCCGAATCTATGATCAGACTCGGATCCACGGAAAAGACACGGATCGACAACGGTTTATGTTTAATAATCGTTCGGAACTGAAGAAATCGCATATACCGTATAACCGCAAATAACCGCATATAATCACTTGTACCGTGTAACCGCAAATAACTGCAAGAAACCAAAATAAATTCCCAAATCAACCCTAATTTCCTATTTTCACATTCTCCTCTCAATTTCACTCGGTCCCGATCTGCGATCCATCCGATTCCTTCCCCATTTCTTCCGAGCAATATTCAACCCACAGTCAGGAGAACTACTCGGAATAACCTGAAGGACTTCATTCTTCCTCTGCCATGGCTCGAAGCAAGAGTGAAGCAAGGAGACTTCCGCTGCCTCCGTCGACTCCTACGCCGCCTCCGTCGACTCCTACGCCGCCTTCGTCACCTACTCCACCGCCTTCGTCGCCTCCTCCCCTACCTCCAGTAAATGATCCGCCGAGTGATGAGAAAGAGAACGTTGAAGGTTCCGTAGAGTTAGATTCGGAAGACTCTCAATCCGGTGAGGCAAGGGTCGGAGTGAAGCTTCGCCGGAATTGTCAAACTCTAGGGAAAGAGTAAGTGTTATATTCTTAATGATACATTGGGGACGCGTATTACTGTGTATGACTGGGTATAACAGAGAGTTATATTTGATTGTAGGGTTCGGGTGAGGCGAGTGAAATCCCAATGGGAGTAATGACCTTTGGATTTTATATCAAGAAAGATCAGCACCCAAGGATCATCAAGATCGCCACGAGCAACATATCTAAGGCGGTGAAAGAAATTGAGGAAAGGCTCGATGTTCATGAGAAGGAGTGGTTCCTCAATCACCCACAATTCCACCACTTCTTTCACATGCCTCGGGATAAAACCCACAAGTATATGGGAATGTGGTTACTAATCCTCTGGATGGGTCGCATAAAGAAGAAGAAAGAGTTGTGGTTCGTTTTGAATGGGGTACCAATCCGGTACTCCATGAGAGAGCACGCCCTTATCTCGGGTTTGTTTTGCCACGACTACCCGGAGAAGTACGAAGAAATTGGAGATTTCAAGTTTGTGGAGAAGCACTTCAAGGGTGAGCAAAAGGTGACGTAAGAGATGGTGGAGGACAAGTTTTTGTCGATGAGGACTCACACAAAAGATAGGTTGAACATGGCGGTGTTGTACTTTCTAACACAAGTGATTAAAGGAAACACAAAGAGGGGAGAGGATGCTCCCGGGATTGACCCATTTCAGAAGAGAATTGTGACGGATCTCGATAGCTGTTGAGATTTCCCTTGGGGAAGATACACATTCTTTGACAATCTCAACGAAGTTGAGAGGATGGTTGCTCTCTTTCACGGAAGAGTTGTGAATAAGGCTTGCAATTTACCGAGTTTCATAGTTCCGTTGGAGGTAAGTAATTTTGCTAATAGTATTGTGTAGTCCATTGTGTAGTGTAATTTGTGTGACATAATTTGATTATTCTCTTTGTTTGTTTGTAGCTTCTAGTTTTTGAAGCAATCCCGAGTTTGGGGAGCTATTTTAGTTAGCATGTTGATGGAGCGGAGAAGAGTTGCCCAAGGATGTGCAAGGGGAATTTCAAATCGTGGTCTCTAAGAGGATTTCCTATCGAGGCTATCTACCGAGAACTTGGTCAAACAACTGTAAGTTATTATAAGGTTTACTGGTTTAATTGGGTTTTTTTTTGTTGCCATCAATACTTATAAGTATTATTTTTGTGTTAAATTCAGGTGATTAATAGTATCATACAAGCAACAAGGGAAGAGAGACATCTCATCGTTGATATCGCGGAAGAGGACGATGCGGTTGACTCGGTGGTTGATGGTTCGAACCACCGTCTTTTGCAATTTACTTTGAAGAGCTCTGGAAAGAAGACATAAAGATACGGACTGTGGAGGAGGAGGAAGAGGAGGAGGAGGAACCGGCAGTGGGTGAGACGTCTCAGGCGGGTAGTGGAGAAGTAGTTGGAGGCCTTAGTTGCATCTTAAAAGAGTTGCAAGATTTTAGGGAGAAACTTGAATCCATTACCGAGAGAATGAATGTTGTGGAGGCCTTAGTTGCATCTCAACGTAGGCCTGATCCGGAAGTTGACGCGGTTGATCTCCTCGCTACTGCTGCGAGCCAAGTGGGTGAACAGGTTGAAGAGAAAGAAGAAAAACGAAAGAATAAGAAGGAAGAAAGAAAGAAGAAGAAGTCAGGAAAGAAGAAGAGAAAGGCTCAGGTTGAAGAGAAAGATCAAGAAGAAGAGAAAGAAGGTGGTGATGATGCCCCTCGGGCAGATGAAGGGAAGGCTCATGTTGAAGAGGAAGACCTAGAAGTCGTGGAAGAGCAAGAGTAAGAGGCGGAAAAGGTGGTGGAGAAGGGAAAGAAGAATGAAGGGAAGAAGGAGGGTGGAAGGAAGAAAAGAACGTACTCTGAGGTTCGTAAAGAACCGTTTTCGAGACCCAACACAAGGCAAAGGAGCAAA
>OVAP01000624.1:0-32241 GCA_900406295.1 Aurinia saxatilis
TGTGGACACCCTCAGGAGCCTCAGAACCTCCCTTTTATATATATAGATTTCTTTTGAAAGCACTAAATTTTTACTAATCATATTGTACAAAGATTGTTTTCTTTACAAGAACCTACATAATTTTTGTTTATTTTTATTTATTATAGTGGTATAGAGAGTCAAAAGAATCATAGCTCTATTGTTGTGATTTTACAAAATATTAAAACCTACAATTAAAATCTTATAACATAAAATATACAGAACAAAAAAAACCTACAGCCAAATTTCTTTAGCAAAAATTTCAGAACTACAATCATAATCAACCGAACTCTAATGTTTTAAAAAGAAATATAGATATAGAAGGAATCTACTATCCTTACCAATCACATAGAATGTTCAATTAAAAATGGGAATGTACGGTAATATAGTAAACCGGCATAGTATCCTTGGATATCGTTGCGAGTTATTTTGTCCAATAAATGATACCGTAATTTCCGGTCCGAGTCACAAATTTACTTTTTAACTTTTTTTTTTTTTTTTTGTTGGCTTGAGGGGCAAGAGAAACGTGTAGGGGAAGTATATTTCTGTCTTCCCAAGTCTCTCTCTGTCTACTTCTCCTTTATAAATAACATCTACCTTAGCTTTTGATCATTCTTCTTCATCTTCTTAAATCTTCAAAATGCCTAGAGAGAGACACGGAGGTAAGATTCGCTTTATTAATTTGTCAATTTCAGATTTGTATAATTAGGGTCTCGTACACTGTTTGGGTATGTTAGCTAGGGTTTGCTATGATCTGGGCTCGTCGGAAGAAGTGGCAATTTTTAATTGTTTTTGGGTTTAATTTATCTATTTATGTGATCTATGTATATGTTTGTAATTGTGATTTTTGTGTGTTTAATTTCTCTGTTTGTGCAGGAAGACAAACAGCAGCTACCTCATCTCCGGCTCCTCGGTCCTCGTCTTCGTCTGGTAAATTTAGCTAGAAGCAAGGGTTAATGTTACAGCTACCCAAAATAACGTTTGAACAAGTTTTAGTGTACAAATTGTTACAAAATGCTTATCAACAGCACTCAATTTTCTCTTTGTTTTTTTTTGTTGTTGTTTATTGTTTATGTAATGGTGTTTTCTTCTTCTTCTTCTTTGGCTTTGTAGGATCTTCCTCTCGCTCTTCCTCTCGCTCTTCCTCTTCCTCTTCCTCTTCCTCTCGCTCTTCCTCTCGCTCATCATCTTCAAGCAGCTCGTCTTCTTACAGGCCTAGTAAATTTCATCTTCCACCATTCTAAATTATGAAAACTATAATTAAGCTTGATATATAAACTGATTATGAATTTGTGTGTGAACAAGTATTTTTTTTTTTTTTTTTACATGTACTTTTAATTGGAATGACTAAATATAAAAATGTGATTATGGATTGTTTAGCTTTATATAGGTCTTTATAATTGTTGTGTAATGGATATTCTAATAATGTCTTTGTTGGTTGTGCAGGCAGATCGTCTTCTTCTTCTTCTTCTTCTAGTACTCCAAGCTTCAGTTCATTTTTTAAGAGTGGTGGTAAATTTTTCATATTCAGCAATGTTATCATCTGTTTGTTTCAACTTTAATCATATGTTTTCTCTGGATTTCAGCTCTTTTTTTTGTACTCTACTTTAATCTCTTACACTTAATCAATGGAGATTTTACCAAATGTTTTTTTTATTGTTCAGAAAAATCTACTTCAAGCTCCACTTCACCTCCTAAGACTGGTAAAATTTTCATATTTAGCAATATCTCTGGTGCCAGTATTTCTGCACTCAACATTAAATCTTTTACACTTACTTATCAATGGAGATTTTGTTATTTGATTCTGCAGAAAAATCTACTCCAAGCTCCAATTCACCTCCTAAGACTGGTAAATTTTCGTACTTAGCAATATCTCTGGTGCTTTTTAAGCTACTAGCTTGTTAGTTTTCGTGTACTTTGGCTTTAATCATATGTTTTCTCTGGATTACAGAATGGCCTTAATCTACATTACAACTCTTACAATTAGTAACATTTTACAATTGCTTTTCTCGGTTGTTCAGAAAAATCATATGTGTTCTCTGAATTTCAGCATTTTTGTACTCAATGGAGAATATATAAAATGTTTTTTGATTTTATTATTATTATTCAGAAAAATCTACTCCAAGCTCAAGTGCACCTCCTAAGACTGGTAAGTTTTCATCTTTAGCAATATCTGTGGTGATTTTTAAGCTAGTTGTTCAGTTTTATATGATTGTATTCAGGTACTTTTGGCTTTAATCATATGTTTCTCTTGATTTCAGAATGTTCGTATTTCTACACAACATCTCTTACACTTATCAATATGACATTTTATAATTGCTTTTCACGGTGTTTCAGAACAATCTACTCCGTGGACTGCAAGCTCCAGCAGTGGTAGTAGTGGTGGTTCTCCTACTTCAGATGGTAAGCATTTTTCATTAAGATAATGAATTTGGTTGGATTTGATACTTGTACGTCATATATATGTAAGACCATTTATTCTGTTGGAAATAGGGTTCGCTTTTGGTTTTGGAGATGGAATGGGGAGAACATTAGCTGAAGCAATATTTGGTCCACGAACCGTGGTGGTCCAAGATGCAGCTTCTTCTGCAGCTCCTGTTGCAATCAAAGACGCACCTTCCTCTGTTCCAGCCCCGGTTGAAAATATCATGGGTCCTAGTTCATGTCACACTCAGGCCAAAAGTTTCATGGATGTAAGTTGAGCCCTTTTATCTTGTATGTGTCATAATTTTCGTTGAACATTTATTTTTAGTCCTATCTTTTTGTGTGTAGTGTCTGGGGGAGAATGATTCAGATATCAGTCAGTGCCAGTTCTACATGGACATGTTGTCTCAGTGCAAGAAGAGTCCTGATTCCAAGTTGATCGCCTAAGCTTGTTTTTCTATTTAGCGTTATCAAAATCTTATTTTTAATCAAGTAGTTGGTGAAGTTTGTCACCAAAATGACTCTTTTGTTTCTTCATAATCAAAAGATGAACCTATTTCTCTTGAAATGTTTCTTGCTGTAAAAGATTTGGAATCTTCAATATTAATTAGCCTTTCTATATGTCATGTTATTCATTTTGGGAGTTGACGCGAAAAGAGAAGAAACACATTAAGGGCTTTTGAAAGAAAATAACAAATAAGAGAGGATATTAAGAGTAATGTAAAGATGCAATTAGCCACTTAATTTCAGCTCCTCAAAAAGAGTAGAATTTAGATAAAAAAAAATTAAGAAGAAACTTATAGATCAGGACTCTTGGTTGATAATAACCTTTGAACAAGTTTTTGTTGATAATAGTTACCAAATGACGAATTAATCTCTATACTTTAACTAAAAATGTTTATATTTTTTTCTCGGGTTGTTATGTTATGTTATATCTCATTCTTTGTTTAGATTATGCTTCTACAACAAATTAACGTTTGGGATATTAGTAGTAGTGATGATGATCATACGATATTTGATTCCATGCTTGTTAACTGTATTTGTTTTAAGAATTTTTCATTTTAGGATTAATTGGATTCAACTCTTATGAGTCATCTATAACGATCTACTCGTTGCGAGGTAGACCTGGCATGGAGTCTTGGACGAGCAATTGCTGAAACAATATTTGGCACACCAGCCGTGGTTGTCTCTGATGATTCCCCTGGCCCTGTTGCGGCTTCAGTAGTAGCCTAAGGCAGTTCCTGCTGCAACCGAAGTTGCAACTTCTGTTGCACCTCCGGCTGCAAACATTATTGATAGTTTTTGCTTATGAGCATTTACGCTAGCTTGGAATCTCCGGGCTGGTTGGTTATCTGTTCTGTTTTATTCTGATTCATTGTCAAATCCTACCATTATGTATATAACTTTGTTTGTTTGTTTGTGTTGTGTCTACTGTCTAGTGCCTCCACGAGAACGAGAAAAATGTTAGTAAGTGCCAAGTCTACATGGACATGCTGTCTCAATGCCAGAAGAGCTCTGATTCCAAGTTGATCGCCTAAGTTTGTCAATCAAGTAGTTGTTGAAGTTTGTCACCATAATGACTCTTTGTTTCTTCATAATATCAAAAGACGAACCTTAAGATTTTGGAATCCTTAATATTAACTAGTCTTTCTATATGTCTTTGTTATTCATTTTTGGGACATGTCCTAAAAAGAGAAGAAACTAAGATTTAAGAATATGTAAAGATGCAATCGGCCATTTAATTTCAGTTCCTCAAAAAGAGTAGAATTTGGATTAAAAAAAAATTAACAAGAAAGTTTGATCATATTGAGCTTTGTAAGCTAATTATTCAAATACTTGCAAATAATTTTTATAAGATTCAAAAACGGCTAGAAATCAAAAGAGAATAATTGCATTTTTTTTCTTTGTATATTTACAACTTCCCAAAAATGTAGCAAATCAACAAAATAAACGTGTTGGGGAAGTAAAACCTTATCTTGAAGATTATTCTTTACCCAGTTACATCTTTTTGGTCTGTATAAAAAAGTTGTTTCTTAATCCTTTACTTCTTCGCCGTCCAAAATTTCATAATGCCTAGGGAGAGACACGGAGGTAAGACTTTCACTCTTTTTGTTTGTTTGTTCCTTGGATTTTAAGGTTTAGGGTTTTAGATTTGTGCATTCGATCTAAGGTTTTGCTATAGTTCTCTCCATAAGAAAGTCATCATATTGTGTTTATAATATGTGATATATTCGAGATCTTCAAGAAAGTTATGGTATTTGTTTGTGAATTTTAGTTTGTTTTTCCTGATCTGTGCAGGAAGACCATCAGGCTCTGGCTCGTCTCCGCCGGCTGGTAAGTTTCTGATTTGCCTATTATTGTACTTAGAATCAAGATTTATGATTTGAGACAAAATCAAAACAAGAGAGTCTGGTCTAGTGTTAATGTGGGTTTAAGCCAAAATAAACCTTTGAACAAGTTTTAGTTTGATAATAGTTACAAATCTCAATACTTTTAACTATAAATGTTTTATGTTTTTAACCGGGTTGTTATGTTATGTTTATATCTCATTCTTTGTTTCTGGTTTCAGAGCATTCTTCTACAACAAAAGCTTGTGCTAGTAGTAGCAGCAGTGATGGTGATGATACGATAGTTGGTTTCATTGTTAAAGGTACACGCTTTTTAACTGTATTGTTTTTAAGCATTTTTCATTTTAGATAATGATTTGGTTGGACTCTATTCTTATGAGTCATCTTTTTTTTTTTTTTGGTCAACCTTATGAGTCATCTATAACGATTGATTTATCAATGTGAGCTAGAGCTGGCATCGTGTATTGGACAAGCAATTGCTGAAATAATTGCTGAAAATTTTGCTGAAAAAAATGCTGAAACCGTGGTTGTTTCTGAGGCATCATCCCCTGCCCCTGTAGCAGCTTTCGCAGTAACGCCTGAGGCAGTTCCTGATGCAACCCAAGTTACATTTACTTTCCTAAATGTAAGTTAAAACCATTATTGTCTCTTCCATATATATGATCTTCTTTTGTTTCGTTATTTGTATCAGTGAACATTTTTTTATATATATTCTTATTTGTCCAACACTGGATGAAAAACCAATTCAATACATTATGGTTATTTCTATAGAGGATCTTGCATGTAACCTAGTACCTAGATTGTTATATATTTTGCATTTACATTTACTTATGGTATTGTGAAAACGTTTGCTCCGGGTTCTAAGGCCTTGGTCATCTCTGTTTCATTTTGCTTCATTGTCCAATCCTTCCTGTTATATATAATCGATCGAAACTTACCTTTGTTAGTTTTGTGTGTGTAGTGCCTCCATGAGAATGAGAAAAATATTAGTAAGTGCCAACTCTACATGGACATGTTGTCTCAATCCAAGAAGAGCTCGATCTGATTCCATAAATGTGTGTTTTTCGCATCAATGCAAGTAGTCCTTGAAGGTTGTCATCAAAATGTCTCTTTGTTTCTTCATAATCACAAGACAAATTAAGTACAATCTCATGTTTTTTTCTTGCTGTAAAGATTTTGGATCTTTCATTTTGTGGCTTGACGTAAAAGGGGAATTAAGAAACTTAAGGGGCTATAAAAGAAACTAACAAAATAAATGGGGGGAAATTTAAGAATACTTTTAAAAGTTTGAGCTGTTTAATGCAATTTATCCCCATTTCGTCTCCTTTACTATCTCAGTCGGAGATATGATTTTCCGGCGACTCTCGGGGAGATTTCTACCGGCGATTTCTTCTTCATACAAACTCCGATTCGAAGCTACACGGAGTTTCCGATCAGATGCTGCACTCGAAGCCATAGCGAATGCAGTGGAAGAGAAAGTACCAAACTTAGTGCTTTACAATTACCCTTCCTTCTCCGGCGCGTTTTCGGCTCTCTTCGCTCATCTCTACCACTCTCGTCTTCGTCTTCCTTGTCTCGTCTTGCCCTTTTCTTCCGTCGTACCCTTTAGGTCTAACATTTCTCTCTTCTCTTCTCGTATCAATTGTTGCAATGGAGGTTTTTATCACTGTGTTTGATCGATTCTATTAGGTTTCGATGTTAAACTTATGATCTTTCATTCAATTTTACTCAAGGGAATGTGGAAATTATGATTTGAGAATTTTGAAAATTTCTTGCAGTGTTGAAGATTTGTGTTTGGAGAGGTTTGAGAGATGTTATCTGCTGGATTTTGTTGCTCCTACAGACTTTGTTTCCTCGGTTTCACCGAAAACAGCTTGCGAGTATGTTCTAGTTTTGTTAAATTTAAGAGCTTTTTTGGTTTGGAATGTGGTTTTGATATCGTTTTTTGGGGGTTTAGGATCATATGTTTTGATCACCGGAGCTCCGCATTGACAAGGGTTGGGTCGATTAAAGAGGATAAGAGGAGGTTTAAGATTAATGTTGATGTTGAGAAGAGTAGTTCAAAGGCTGTGTATGAGTATTTCTCCGGTAAACTTATGGATGATAAGAGATCTTGTGAGGTTAGTGGGGATAATGGGATTGGGTAATGACTCTGCTTTGGTTGATATTTGATTATGAATTGATATGTTTCCATTTATTGACCAGGGGGAATCTCTCAGTTTGTTAGATGTTGAAGATAAAGCTCGGGTTGAATCAGTTCTTGATTTTATTGAAGATATTGATCTTCGAAGATGGAGGTTACCAGATATCAAGGCTTTCAGCTACGGACTCAAAGATTGGCGTTCGAGGATCAATAGTATAACCAATCCGTATATGTACAAACAGGTCTGCTGCTTCACTTTGATGTCTTGGGATACTTTGCCTGTTCACGCTTTGTTTCCTTTTGTTAACCATGAGATTTTCCCTGAATCTTAAAATGTTCTGTCTCTATGAGACAGTTGTTAAGAATAAGTTCGGCGGATCTCATTGCTTACGGGAATTCACATTTTTCATCTCGGCTTAACAATGCAAAGAAACTGCTGAAGCAGAATAAAACTTTCAAGATCAGATTAGGAAAAGGATTTTATGGAGAGTGCCTGGTAATTGTTTTCTTTGTTGCATCAGAATCCTCTTTGTTTCAGACTTCAAAGACTGAGTCAAATTCATTTAGAATTTTGATTTACGCTTAGGGAATGCGAGCAGATGGTAACCATGAACTAAGCGATGAACTTGGAAAGTTACTTAGTCTACAAAGTGCTGCAGCTGGTTTGAGGTAAATTTAAATTTCCTTATGATACTTCTGCTCTTAGAAAGAAGAATTCTGGATAGTTGTAACATCGCTTTGAAATCAGGCCAATAGGAGCTGTTACATTTATGCAACGGACCAATCTCAAAATGTGCTTGAGAAGTACGGACGATATAACCGATACATCTGAAGTTGCTAAGGTTTGTTTCCTTAGACGAGTTATATACAAAATATTGGTTGTCTTGTGTTAATGGTCAATCACTTATATATGTTCAATGTTTTCTTATATTTTGGAAAAGGCTTATGGAGGAGGTGGAACTTGTAGTTCAAGCTCGTTTATCATAAGAATGGATGAATACAATGAATGGATCTCAAACAATTTACCATGAAAACATTTTTCAAAGCTCGCACAACATTAGAGTCCAAAGTAAAAAATCCAGTTACAAGTTTGGTGATCACAAGAAGATGATGATGACGATGATGATAATGTTTGTAACTAAAGAAGGAAACAGGAAGTCTAAACCAGGTTGCATTTCAATTAGACATCGGTTTTGTTGGTTTGTACACCCCAATGGTTAAGGCGGTGAGATCGAACGGTTTAAAAAGGAAGAATTGCAAATGTACAGTCTCAACACGAGCTATTTATGTACTAACGAAAGTTTAATTCTGAAATTGATATTTAGTACGCTAACGAAAAAATTCGACGCTAATTAAGTCCAGGGTAACGAATCCAACGATTCTCATTTTTCCACGTGGCGATAACACGTCCTAGTAGTCTCGAGCTTTTGTTGCAACGACGTCGTTTCTAGTTGGGGATTTATCATCCTCGCCGTCGCGAGAGTATATCACTCTAGAACCTTCTCCCTTCGTCTAGACAATCTTTTTTCCACTTTCGTACCTTCAAAAACCCTAAACCCTAATCTCCCACACCATTTTGCATCTTCTTCACCGATCTAATCGCCTCTACGAATCTTCCAAAAAAAACCATGGCTACAGCAGCTCTTCTCCGCTCGTTTCGACGCCGTGATGTCGCCTCCGCTCCTTTCTCAGCTTACAGATGCGTAAGTCACTCTCGATCTGTAGACGAAATTAAGAGTTTCTAGTGAACCGATTCCGTGAGCCATTTTGTTGTTATGGTTTTATTTCTCGCAAATCTTGAGAAACTGATGTGTATTTGATTTGATTTGATCGATTGTTTGTTGCAGCTTTCGAGCGGTGGAAAAGTATCGTCGAATGGCTCGTATATTGGTCAGAACTTGAGAAACTTCTCCAGAGCATTTAGGTATTTGATGATTTTTACTTTCCATCTTGCTGTGTTCATAATCTGAAGTTTTCTTCTACTTGATTCAGCTCGAAGCCTGCTGGTAACGATGTTATCGGTATCGATTTGGGTACTACTAACTCCTGTGTTTCAGTCATGGAAGGAAAGGTGAGATACTGACTATATCTGCTTCCTGATTTCTGAGCTTACTTTGGGTGTTTTGTTATCTCATTTGTAGAACCCGAAAGTCATTGAAAACGCTGAAGGTGCTCGAACAACACCCTCAGTTGTAGCGTTCAACCCGAAAGGAGAGCTTCTTGTGGGTACACCGGCTAAGCGACAAGCTGTGACGAATCCGACAAACACACTGTTTGGAACAAAGCGGTTGATCGGGAGGAAATTTGATGACCCACAAACGCAGAAGGAAATGAAGATGGTGCCTTACAAGATTGTGCGTGCACCTAACGGTGATGCTTGGGTTGAAGCCAATGGTAAGCAGTATTCTCCTAGTCAGGTTGGAGCGTTTGTGTTGACGAAGATGAAGGAGACGGCTGAAGCTTACCTTGGGAAATCGGTTAAGAAAGCTGTTGTTACTGTTCCGGCCTACTTTAATGATGCTCAGAGGCAAGCGACCAAAGATGCTGGTAGAATTGCTGGTCTTGATGTAGAGAGGATTATTAATGAGCCGACGGCTGCTGCTCTTTCCTATGGAATGACGAACAAGGAGGGTTTGATTGCTGTGTTTGATCTTGGTGGTGGGACGTTCGATGTATCTGTTTTGGAGATTTCTAATGGAGTCTTTGAGGTAAATATATCTCCCAAATGAGTTATGGTTTTTCAGGTCTTATGTTGCCCTTTTGTTTGAGCATTTTTCTTATTATCAATGTGATATTTCAGGTTAAAGCCACCAATGGTGATACCTTCTTGGGAGGAGAGGATTTCGATAATGCTCTGCTAGACTTCTTGGTGAATGAGTTCAAGAGCACTGAGGGAATTGATCTCGCCAAAGACAGACTTGCTCTGCAGAGGCTTCGAGAAGCTGCTGAGAAAGCGAAGATTGAACTATCATCAACTTCTCAAACTGAGATCAATCTCCCATTTATCACAGCTGACGCGTCTGGAGCAAAGCATTTCAACATTACTCTAACAAGGTCAAAGTTTGAAGCTCTGGTGAATCACCTGATTGAGAGGACACGTGACCCTTGCAAGAACTGTCTCAAGGATGCTGGCATTAGTGCTAAGGAAGTTGATGAGGTTCTTCTAGTTGGAGGAATGACTCGTGTTCCCAAGGTACAAACTGTTGTCTCGGAGATCTTTGGAAAGAGTCCTAGTAAAGGTGTGAATCCTGATGAGGCTGTTGCTATGGGAGCTGCACTTCAAGGTGGAATTCTCCGTGGTGATGTCAAAGAGTTGCTACTTCTTGATGTCACACCTCTGTCCCTCGGTATTGAAACACTTGGTGGTGTCTTTACAAGATTGATCACCCGAAACACAACCATCCCTACAAAGAAGAGTCAGGTATGGCTGGCAAATATTTGAGTTTTTTTATTGTTAAGTCACCTAATAACCGAGAAAGAGGTAGTTGTGGTATAATGCATCTATCGAGCTTCATCTGTAGTTTCTTAGCAAGGCATGTTTGAGTTACTCTTAATGGCATCAATTCTAAAACTGTTAATTGAGGGGGAAAACACACTTCTTTGTTGTGCTCAGTGATGGATATGTGGCAGATTAATGATTACTAGCAATTGTTTGGTCAAATTCTCACTAAAATGTTGATTCTCTCCTTTGTTTCTTTTGAAGGTGTTCTCCACTGCAGCCGACAATCAGACACAAGTTGGGATCAAAGTGCTTCAAGGTGAGCGTGAAATGGCAGCAGACAACAAGATTTTGGGAGAATTTGATCTAGTGGGCATCCCACCATCACCAAGAGGAATCCCTCAGATCGAAGTAACATTTGACATTGATGCCAATGGCATTGTCACTGTTTCCGCCAAGGACAAGACAACTGGCAAAGAACAACAGATCACAATCCGATCCTCTGGTGGTCTTTCTGAGGATGATATCCAAAAGATGGTTAGGGATGCAGAGTTGCATGCTCAGAAAGACAAAGAAAGAAAAGACCTGATCGACACCAAGAACACAGCTGACACAACTATCTACAGCGTAGAGAAGAGTCTTGGTGAATACAGAGAGAAGATCCCGAGTGAAGTTGCCAAGGAGATTGAAGATGCTATAGCAGATCTAAGGACCGCTTCAGCTGGAGACAATCTCGATGAGATCAAGGCCAAGATTGATGCGGCAAACAAAGCTGTTTCAAAGATTGGAGAGCACATGTCGGGTGGCGGTTCCAGTGGCGGGTCTACACCAGGAGGAGGAGGATCTGAGGGAGGCAAAGATGAAGCTCCAGAGGCAGAGTATGAGGAAGTGAAGAAGTGAATAAAGTGAAGGAGTTTTTATAATTTCTTGTCACTGGAAGTTTTAAGAGAGTAGGTTAGATCATGGTTTTGCTCTATTTCGCAAAGGAAACTTCTGCCTTTAAACAGCGATCGATGGATCTGTTCCTTCAATAAGCTTTTGTAGTGCACGAAACTTGACATTTATCTGCTAAAATCTTTGTTTATGTAATTGTGATTGTTAAGAGAAACGTTTCAAAATTGTGACATCCAAGTTCCAAAGTGTTGGATGAAGTGAAGAAACCATAGAATCCGCTGAACGAGTGAGATGTCTCAGTAATCAAAACTCATTGTGAAACGTGTTGATAAGAGGAGAGTCGTACTTTACGAAATTACCCTCTAAATTATATTATTTTAATTTAATTTAGGGCTGATTTTAATCGAGATCCCATTTCTGATTTCGCTTTGTTGGGAATTTCTCGAGTTCTCTCGCAGGAAGATAACTACGGAGACTGATCTGATTCAATCTATGGCTGCCACCGCCATACTCCGATCGCTTCGCCGTCGAGACGTAGTCTCCGCGCCTCTTTCCGTCTACAAATCGGTACGTTTTTACTCATTCTCTTTTTGGGTGAAATGATTGATAGATCGAAAAACTTTGAGATTCGATTGGTTTCGTCTTTTCTTCTTTGAGATTATCATCTTAGGCGCTATGCTTCGTTTCACGGGAAGTAGTTTAGGGAATGAAACGGATTGTTTATTCATTTGCAGATTTTTGGTGTATTATGATGTCTTTAATCTGTATATATATTCCTTTCCGAAACAGAAAATGAAGAATTATTCAAATAATAATGTCGAGATTTTTTCCATTTTTCTGAAGTTTTTTCTTCTGGTTGGTTGAGAGAGCTGCAGCTTTGGTACAAAATGTTCTGATGAAGATGTTTATTGCATATGCGTAACTGATTTTGAAACGTTCTTGTTTGCAGCTTGCTGGTAATGCTCAACCTTCGTTGGGTAGTTCTTACACTGGTCAAAACTATGCAAGCTTGTGCAGAGCTTTCGGGTAGGTTCCCTTTTGTTTTATGTGAGGCTAATACCTACGAAATCGCTTTGTCGATGTATATATTATATGACTATGTGCTGTTTTCTTTTATAGGTCGAAACCTGTTGTGAGTGACATTCTTGGTACTGGCTTGGGCTCTACCAACACAAGTGATGCCACGAGAGAGGAGAAAGAGGTAAGATGACTTGGTCCTCCACACAGAGTAGCTTAACTTATGTGAGTGCCTGATACTATTTGTCTCAATTATTCTAGCGTTCAAAGGTGGTTGCTCAATCGATCCGAGGTCTTGGTCTGGGGACATCGAAACATATGTTCTCGACAGTCTCAGGGGATATCAAGATAACAACCCAGGAGGAACAAAAAATTAAAAGCTTCCGCCCTTTGTCTCCTCATCTTTCGGTTTACCAGCCTCAGATGAACTCCATGTTATCGATTTTCAACAGAATCTCAGGGGTTTACTTGACCGGAGTCACTTTCGGCGGCTATCTTCTCTACCTGAAAATGGGTATGATCTGCCTTACTTACCCGAGTTTCTACCAGGTTCTGTTCCATGTACAGCAGCAACTTCCGGTCATCACCTCGGTTACTGCATTGGCCGCGCTTTACCATACCATCAAGAGTATCCACTCACTCTTGACCCATAGATGAAGAATGCTTGGTTAAATGGCCAACGTTCCCGAGTAAGAGTTTCTTTGAGATGAACAAGAATAATAAAGAGAGAAGAAACATTTGTCAAAACTCTCACTGTCTTTGAGAAGGTAAGATTTTAACTCCTGCTTTTGGATTTTAGGCTTTCGAAGGCTATGTTTGTTTGCTCGTCTTTGTTCTCATGACTCTTTAAAGGGGTTTAGTGATGTAATAAATGTTTACGAATGTTCTCTGCTGCTACATTAAGCTCTATTGCTACCAAGTTTCTTCATGCAATTTGTCAGCTTCAACTTCATTTAATTTGGAATGAATTTTTCGATATCTTGTTATGGCAATAGCTGAATTGGTGACCATGGGACGGTATACAATTTGTTGCGTTTTAGAAGTCGGGTTACTTTGATCTACAAATAACAAGGCCCGTTTGTTTCATCTTGGCTAGTGAACTATAACTTTGCTCCTAATATTTGTGGTTCCAATCATCGTATGATCATTACTACGTATATATACGCTCGTATTTATGTTCCAAGTGTTATTTGTATCTTATCTCAGCCTTCAGTCAGTGTTAGAAAATCCGCAGGAAAATTGGACTTTGTGACACGAACTCAGTCTTTGGACAGTTGAATGGCCTTCCACGTATATATAGCTAGTTGAAAGCGTTGTTAGCTTAGCATCATTATTATGTGTGAGATTGTGAATAATAGCATTTCATTGTAATTTCAGTACAAAATTCCCACGTTATTCTTTTCCACTCTTACACTTACATTACATTTCATCGGAAGAGAGAAATTAGTTGGTGTGATCAATGTAATCTTCAGTTATAGTGGCATAAGGTCTGATGAAAGTTTTAATAATCACAACTCTCAAGACAAGATTTGAGGGAAATTTCAAATGGTAATTGTTTCGTCATTATCTTGAAACAGTAAAACAAACCGCTCGGCATCTCACTTCTAGTATTGATGTATGATATATATCCACTTTTAGATTCTTGTCGTTGCTTGTAATATTTTTTTTTTTGTAGTATAGATATTTGGATAGTTTCTCCACACAAGACAATAACGAGAAACTTGAAAAAAAAAAAAAGCAAAATGGTTAAGAAGTTGCTACTCCTTCTGTTACTTATCTTGAGTTCACATGCCGATTCTGGCTCTATTGTCAAGCATCTTCCTGGTTTTGAAGATCCTCTTCCCTTCGTGTTCGAAACCGGGTTTGTTGTCTCTTTCTCATCATATGATTTTTTTTTTTCTTTTGTGGTAACTCAAGAGTGAAATCTAAATTATATAACACTAAATGTTATGCATGAAGGTATATTGGTGTTGGTGAAGCAGAAGAAGAAGTGCAATTGTTTTACTATTTCATCAAATCTGAGAGAAACCCAAAAGAAGACCCTCTTCTTATTTGGTTAAGTGGAGGACCTGGTTGCTCCTCACTCACTGGTCTTTTTTGGGAAATCGGTAACCTCTCAAATTTTGTTCCTATTAAGAGGAAAAAAAGATTTATATCTTTGTTATAAACACATTGTTATGCGACTCAAAATTTAGTTATTTTAAAATTGTTACTCCTCTGTTTCATATTAAGTGATGTTTAAGAAAGAAAATTTTATTGCAAATTAGATAATGTTTTCATTTTTCAAGGCAAAATTTGATAAGGTTTTTGTTGTTTTTGACTATTGATATTCTGCAGATTGTTTTTTATTGGTTAAATTATTTTAGGACTGAGAATAAAACAGGTTTTTATTTTGGAAAAACAAAAATTAAATGATTTCTTAATTTGTGTGTAAAAATCTAAAACATAAACTATTTTGAAACAAACGGGGTATTGCATAAAATATATATATATGCCTGAGATTGTAATGTCATGGTTGACTCCGGGAATTCATGCTAAATCCCTCCAGAAAATAATACATAGGTTCATCATTTAATGTCTTGTTTGAATCATTTTTATGGATTTATATACCTATATATACACTTTTTATATAAACTATTGAATATTACTGTTAGAAATTCTACACAAAAAGTGACTATTTAAAAAAGTAATATATTTCTTTTTAATTGGTAATGAATGAAGAGATTCATAACCTTTATATATCAAATATTAATTATCTTCTTTTCATATGTGGAAAATGTATAATGTATCAACTATTTAGTTTGATTTTTAAAAAATACTAATTGAATTGATAAAATGAATAGGGCCTGTGATGTTCAAGGTTGATGGTTACAATGGAGGTGATCCTACCTTGGTTTCTACTACATACTCATGGACAAAGGTGACACTATCATAATTTCTTCTCATGTATAAACATTCTTGGATCTACTATTTGATAATCTTGTTGTAAGAAAAAAAATGCTTGACACTAATTATTTAGAAATATTGGATCATTATTTTTTAGGTTGCGAGCATAATATTCTTGGACCAGCCTGTTGGGACTGGCTTCTCCTATGCAACAACTCAACTTCTTTATACGCCTAGCGACTCGGGAGAAGCTAAGCGGATCCATGAGTTTCTTCGTAAGGTGAACAATAATACTTAAAATGTCTCTCGAAAATCGAAACATTTATTTTTATCTAGATGAAAATCGAATTTTGTTGTTGTTGTTGTTGCTACATTAGTGGCTCAGCAAGCATACAGAGTTTATCCTGAATCCTTTTTATGTTACCGGAGATTCTTATTCTGGTAAGGTTATTCCAGTCACGGTTCAAGAAATCTCAAAAGGTATAAGTTTTGTCTCAGATCCTTTATGTTTTCTTATTCAGTTTCAGTTTCTTGATTCCTCATTTTCCATTTATATGATGCAGGAAATGATCTTGGATTTAAACCTAATATAAATCTCCAGGTTACCTTTATATTTGGTTGCTTCTTAAATGTATATATTGCAATTTTCACGAGCAAACTTATTTATTGACAATATCCCTTTCTCTTGAGAACAGGGCTATGTGCTTGGAAATCCGGCAACAGACATAGAGTTTGATTATAACCATCGCATTCCATATTCTCATGGAATGGCATTAATCTCTGATGAGCTCTACGATGTATGATATATATATGTGACATGTTTTTTTACCACCATAATGAAGTAGACATTTAAAGTTCAAAACTAGTTTTCTTTTTTGGCAGTCTTTGAAAACAAGTTGTAAAGGAAATTACGAATCTGTGGATCCACGTAATACAAAATGTTTGAAACTCGTTGAAGAATACCAAAAGGTAAACATTCTGGATGACAATGAAAATATATAGTGTATACATAAGCCTAAACCCAACCAAAAGTATCGCATATATGTGTTACTGGAAAGGAAAAAACATACTCTAGGTATTTAATTTTGTAGAAGGCATTAGTCTCAATTCATTGTCTAATACCACTTTGGAGAATATCGAATATGAAAATGTACAAGATAGTATATGTATACAATGTTTAAACGAGTGGTTTTAGAAAAATGGTCTACAGTTTCAATATTCATACTATTGTTATTATTTGCAGTGTGTTTCTCGTATAAATTTTGCGCTTGTTCTAGCGCCATTATGCGATGATGAATTTCCAAAACTTGTATCTCCAAATCATATCCCAAGAAGATACCTTAGAGGACCTTCCCTTGCAGATTCCTCGGTTCCTCCATCTCCTAATTGCATTGTAAACATGCAATCCATCTTTTTGTTCTTCTTATGTGCTTTAATTTGATTTGGCTATTTGGATCAAAGGCATCATTCTTCTTTGGCAGCCGCAGGTATATTCAGAGTTGCTGATTTCCTCGTGGGCTAATGATGAGAGCGTGCGCAAAGCACTTCATGTTGCGAAGGTATTTGAATTACTAGAAGATATTAACATGTTACAAATAACAATTTACAGTCGATAACAAATGGATATATAACAGATAGATATATAAAAATTACGGTATTAACATTGTTTTGAACCGTGTTTTAATGTTGAGTAACACATTTAAAAGTGTCTAAGATGATTGCAGGGAAGTATAGGGAAATGGGTACGATGTTCTTCAGATAAACCTTACAATGTTGATATAAAAAGCAGTGTACCATATCATGCAAATAACAGTATTATAGGCTACCGATCTCTTATTTTCAGGTCAGATTTTTTTTTGTTTCGTTAAGAAGTGACATTGTTACTCTCTATAAAAATCAAGATACTTTATATAAATCTCTATTGGTATTAAATCGTTGGTGTATATATAGCGGTGATCACGACATGACAATACCTTTCATCTCAACGCAAGAGTGGATAAGATCTCTCAATTACTCTATAATTGATCAATGGAGGCCATGGATGATACACAATCAAGTTGCTGGATACACTCAAACTTATGCCAATAACATGACATTTGCTACTGTAAAAGCAAGTTTTATTTTCTTCCCATTAATATTTTTCCTTAGATTGCATAAGAAAAAAATGTTTCAATCTTTTGATTTGATTTTGTTTTACAGGGAGGTGGACATACACCAGAGTATAAACCAGATGAAAGCTTTGTCATGTTTCAGAGGTGGATTAGTGACCAACCACTATAAAAAAAAAAGAAGATTTTTATGTGTGATATTCATTGATGTTTTAATAATCTTGCATCATTACACTTGATGCATATTTTGATGCAAACGGGTGAATAGATTTAATGACTTGAAACAATAATGATTTACTAACTTGACAAAGTTTGGTAGAATTTTTACTTAAGGATTGTCAGTTGAAGTAAAACTGCTCTGATTTTTTACTTGGTTGAAATGATTCTACATTTGAGTATGTAGCAAAACTAAAAACACCAAGATTGAGACGGCTTTTGGTTTTTTGAGAGAAACATTTGTCCAAACTCTCAGTGTCTTTGAGAAGGTAAGACTGAATTCTTGTCAAAACTAAGGCTATGTTTGTTTGCTCTTCTCTCTTCTCTCTTCTCTCTTCTCTCTTCTCTCTTCTCATGCCTCTTTTAAGGGGTTAATGATGTAATAAATGTTTACGAATGTTCTCTGCTGCTACATTAAAGCTATTCATTTAAAAAAGACTAAATAATATACCCTTCCACTCCAAATGAATCTTATTTTTTGCCGGGGAGTCGATGAACTTATTTAACTCTTCAACAAAATATAAACTGTCCAAAGTTGAGGAGTTGTTCTCGGTATTAGGGCTTCCCACCTATATTTAGCCGAGAGAGCTTTGTTAGCATCATTATTTGGTGTGAGTTTGATAATGATAAATTATAGAAAAAATTGATGAAAAAGGCATTTTTTCAAAGGTTGCAATATGTGTTTTTTAAAAATAAAATAGGAGAAATGGATCATTTTTTGTTTAGCTATTTTCATAATGGTAATTTTAGTCTTGAATTGATTTGATTTTATAATATCGGTTTATGTGTTGGTTTGAAAAAAATCCTTTTAATTTTCGTAATTGTAATAATTCAGTTGAAATATTTTAAGAAAACAAATAATTTTTTAAAGATTTAATTAAATAATAGAATATCTCACTTTTCACCTACCACGTATTCTTCTTCTAACATAGTTTGTTCTGAGATTTTGTTATCTCTCAAAGACATATTAAAAAATTGTGGATGAAAATGGTTTTCAAATTGTTATTGTGGGATCAAAAGACGAATAAACCAGTGAAATGGATGCAAAGTGTGTATGACGGATAGAAGGCGTGTATGATGGATACATATAATGGATATTAAATAATGCACATGTATGATGAATATATTTCATGGACAATAAATAATAAACATGGACGATGAATGTGTGTAATTGGATGCAAAATGTGTATGATAGATACAAGGCGTGTATGATGGATACCTTTAATGGATACTGAATACATTTCATGGACAATGAATAATAAACATGGATGATGAATACATTCTATGGACAATGGATAATGAATACATTCCATGGACGATGGATAATGAACATGGACGATGAATACATTTCATGAACAATTGACAAACGAAATTAGACAAGTCAACTCTCTAATCGACGTTGGGTACTCAATTCTTCATTTTTTTTCTTTTCTTTTGTTAAAAACAAAAAAAATACAAATTTATAAATACAAAAAGGAAAAATTCTGAATTTAAATAAACAAAACCAAATCAAAATTAAATCTGAATTAGAATTGAATTATAATTTTATTACCAAACAAAAACGGAATTTAAGACTATAATAGCAATTTAACAGATAAAATGTACTAATTCACAAAGACCATAAAAAACACATTTCACAAATAATACAATTCATCAAAATTTATAGTTTTAGTATTAACATTTCATGTTATTCGACTAGTAAAACATCTCTAAAAAAAATCTAGAAACCGCTGGTTTAAGTGATTTTTGGAAGAAAAAAATTACATAATATGTTCTGATCCCTAATCTGAGAGAATATATGGATATAGTTCATAAAAAAAATCATGTTATTCTTTTCCAATCTTACACTACATTTACATTTCATTGGAACAAATAAATTAGATGGTGTAAATAACTAATAGCATCTCAAATGGTGAGACTTATTGAGTTTTTCCAAATATAATTAAAAAACAAAAAATAATAAAATATTAATTAATTGAATCTCATTGGATGAAGACTTTAGAGTCTAGTCTATGAGATTCATTTATTATTTTATTATTTTTTGTTTTTTAATTATATTTGGTGAGTTGGGAATTTAATAATCACAGTTACCAAGATAAAAAGTTGAGTGAAATATAATTATTTGTTGAATGTAAATTTCAAATGGTAGATGTTTTGTCACTATCTTGAAACAGTAAAACAACCACTTGGCGTCTCACTTCTACTATTGATGTATGATATGTCCACTTGTAGATTTTTGTCGTTGCCTCTAAATATTGATTCTCCACACAAGACAATAACGAGAAACTTGAAAGCAAAAAAAAAAAATGGTTAAGAAGTTGCTAGTGCTTCTGTTGTTACTTATCTTGGGTTCCCACACTGATTCTGGCTCTATTGTCAAGCTTCTTCCTGGTTTTGAAGATCCTCTTCCCTTTGAGCTCGAAACCGGGTTTGTGTGCCTTTCTCATGTGATCTTTATGTCTTTCTGTGGTAATTAAAGAGTGAAATCAAATTTATAACAATAAATGTTGTGCATGTAGGTATATTGGTGTTGGTGAAGAAGAAGAAGTGCAATTGTTTTACTATTTCATCAAATCTGAGAGAAATCCAAAAGAAGACCCTCTTCTTATTTGGTTAAGTGGAGGACCTGGTTGCTCGTCAGCCAGTGGTCTTCTTTTCGAAATCGGTAACTTCTACAACTTATTATCAAGACGAAACACATTGTTATTTGTCGCAGAATTTAGGTATTAAAAACTGTTATTACATAAAAAAATTATGTGCCTTTGCATGAGATTTTAATTCATGCTAAACCCCTCCATAAAATCATTCATACACAGATACACTCAAAATTTAACTTGCATAATAGTTTAATTTTCTGTCTTGTTTGAATCATTTTGTATGGATATATGCATATAAAATACATCTTTTTTCTATTTAAACTGTTAAATAACACTATTAGAAATTCTAGAACTGACTACACAAAAAGTAAGAACTGATTTGGGATTCGATTCTCTCAGAGAACTAAGAGCATCCTCATTACTAAACCACTAATGAGTGTCTTTAGAATTAATTACTAATAGATTAAATATTAATATATTCTAACAAGTAACAACTCTACTAACTACTTGTAACATATTATTCCTTCCATTAATTGGTGACCTTCAAACATGAATGTCTTAAGAATTAAAAAATTAATTTATATACAAAATGTGCATTCTTTGAATCAACCACACCACTATTATCAATGCTAAAATCAGAAGATCCACTGCGAGAAAGGGAAGCAGCTGGAGAAGAGCCAGAACTATGAGTTGGAGTAGCAGCAGCTGCAACGGTATCCAGATGAAAAGCAGCAGCTTTGATTTTTGGTGTCCGTATCTTATCCTTCGAGCCTTGAACGCTAGGGGCAACACTTAAATGTCTCCATTTGTCCTGAAAATGAAACATCGGATGTTAGAGATCTTGATCATATCAATAACAGAGTCATTACTAATTTTCAAAGCCTGAAATGAAGTAAAATGAAGACAGTAAATTCCACCTCAAAGGTTGAACTCAACAATATTTGCTTTAGATTTGGTAATCTGTGTTACTCTCTCTATTTTCCTATATCAACAAATCCTACGATACAAGAGGCAAACATTTGTTCTCCCAAAAGGCCAAAACCAGAACAGAATAAAAAAGATGCCAATTCTCTGCTCTGAACCTAAATCAACAACTACTAGTGTTAAGACTAACTTATCGCAGCATTTCTTGCACTCGATCAAACAGAGACACATCTTCTATAAGTCTCTTGCATTCAAGTTTTAATCTTTCTTCCATAAACTAATACTTATCAGTAAAGCCACCAAAGTTGAAGTCTATCCAGAACATCACAGAACACAAAAATGAATATTGATGCATACAAGCAATCACTTCACATAGAACCTGGATCCGAACTAGTCGTCGTAGTTCTGTACCATTATGGCGGAGGATTCGGGTAAATATATACTTCCTCGGGAATGAAAAAAAAGCGATCTACTTTCATTTCGTATTTTGTCTTGAGGGATTAGTTGGGTTTCAGTCCAGACACCTCCGACTAGAATTTTTTTTTTTTAAAGAAAGTATTATATTTCATTTTGATTGAAAAAGTATATAAAACCAGTTGGTAATGAATGAAGAGATTCATATGCTTTATATATCAAAGATGATTTATCTTCTTTTCATATGTGGGAGAATTATACTCTATCAACTTCTTAGTTTGATTTTTTAAAAATAAACAGGGCCTGTGACGTTCAAGGTCAATGGTTTCAGTGGAGGTACTCCTACCTTGGTTTCTACTACATACTCATGGACAAAGGTAAGATTATAATAAATTCTTCTCATGTCTTAACATTCTTGGATCCATTCTTTGATAATCTTGTTGTCAAAAAAAAAAATGCTTAGCTCTAGTTATTTTAAAAGATTGGATCATTGTTTCTTAGGTTGCGAGCATAATATTCTTGGACCAGCCTGTTGGGACTGGCTTCTCCTATGCAACAACTCAACTTCTTGATACGCCTAGTGATTTCGGAGAAGCTAAGCGGATACATGAGTTTCTTCGTAAGGTGAACAAAAAACTTAAAATGTCTCTCGAAAATCGAGACATTTATTTTTATCTAGATGAAACTTAACTACAGTGTTGTTGTTATTGTTGTTTTCTTTTTGATAAATCTGTTGTTTTTGCTATATTAGTGGCTAAGCAAGCATACAGAGTTTATCCTGAATCCTTTTTATGTTACCGGAGATTCTTATTCTGGTAAGGTTATTCCAGCCACGGTTCAAGAAATCTCAAAAGGTATATGAGTTTGTCTCATATTCTGATTCAGTTTCAGTTTCTTGATTCCTCATTTTTCGTATTATATGATGCAGGAAACGATCTTGGATTTAAACCTCATATAAATCTTCAGGTTCCCTTTATATCTGGTTGCTTTTTTGGTACTTAATTTGCAGTTCCTGGAGCAAACTTATAAAGCGACAATATGTTTTTCTCTCGAGAACAGGGTTATGTGCTTGGAAATCCGACAACAGACATGGAATTTGATTATAACCATCGCATTCCTTTTTCTCATGGAATGGCATTAATCTCTGATGAACTCTACGAGGTATGAGATATGTGACATGTTATTTACTACCATAATGAAGACGATATTATTTAACAACAGGTTCAAAACTAATTATTTGTTTTGGCAGTCGTTGAAAACTACTTGTAAAGGAAACTACGAATCTGTGGATCCATGTAATACAAAATGTTTGAAACTCGTTCAAGATTACCGAAAGGTATACATTCTCGATGACAATGAAAATATAGTGTATACATAGGCCAAAACCCAAAGTATGGCATATATGTGTTACTCGACAAGGAAAAATGATAATCCTGGTATTTCATTTTGTAGAAGACAATAGACTCAGTTCAGGGTCTATTACCATTTTGGAGAATAGCAAATCTGAAAATGTTCAAGATAGTAACTATACACAAGAGTGATTTTTAGAAAAATGGTCTACAGTTTCAGTATTCAAACTATTGTTATTACTTGCAGTGTGTTTCTCGTATACGATTCGAGTTTGTTTTAGCTCCATTATGCGATGATGAATTCCCACAACTTGTATCTCCAAAGCATGCCCCAAGAAGATACCTTAGAGGACCTTCCCTTGCAGATTCCTCGGTTCCAGCTCCTAATTGCATTGTAAACAATATATCTTCTTGTTCTTCTTATGTGCTTGTATTTGATTTTGGCTATTTGGAGTAAAGGCACCACACTTCTCTGGCAGTTATATTCAGAGTTGCTAATTTCCTCGTGGACTAATGATGAGAGCGTGCGCAAAGCACTTCATGTGGCTAAGGTATTTGAATTATTACATAACAAATGAATATGTAACAAATGAAGATATAAATTAAGTTATTAACATTGTTTTAAACAGTGGTTTGATGTTAAGTAAACACATTTCAAAGTGTATAAGATGATTGCAGGGAAGTATAGGGAAATGGACACGATGTTCTTCGGATAACCCTTACAATGTTGATATAAAAAGCAGTGTACCATATCATGCGAATAACAGTATTAAAGGCTATCGATCTCTTATCTTCAGGTCAGCTTCTTATTACTTAAAACTTTTTGCTTCTCTAAGAATTGATATTGGCACTCTCTATACAAATCAAGATACTTTATATTAATCTCTATTGGTATTAAATCGTTGGTGAATATATAGCGGTGATCACGACATAACAATACCATTCACCTCAACGCAAGAATGGATAAGATCTCTCAATTACTCCATAACTGATCACTGGAGGCCATGGATGATACATAATCAAGTTGCCGGATACACTCAAACTTATGCCAATAACATGACATTTGCCACTGTCAAAGCAAGTTTATTTTTCTTCCCATTACTCTTTGCCTGCATAAGAAAAGATGTTTCAATCTTTTGATTTGATTTTGTTTTTACAGGGAGGTGGACATACGCCAGAATATAAACCACATGAAAGTTTTATCATGTTTCAGAGGTGGATTAGTGACCAACCACTATAAAATCAAGTCTGTTTGTTTGCTATATCCATTGTGTTTTAATGATCTTGCATCATTATGACACTTGATGACTATTTATATTTGTAATTCTTACTAGCACTTAACTATTTATTAGTACGAAATTAAGATATTTTATGACTTTTTAAAAAATTAGGAAGCTAATATTCTACAAAACAAAAATAAAATAGATTTTTCCAAGTCCTCACTTGAAAAAGGAACTCAATTCCAAATCCGTTATGGCTTTGGAGCTCACAACTCTATCATCATCTCTCTGATTCTCTCTTCATATAAATAACAATTTCTCAGAATCTCTTTAGTCACAACACAGTCTCGATCTTTCTACGTTCAAAGCTCTTTAGATCCTCAATACCAAATCACATTCTCTGTTTTCTTGCGATCCAAGCCATGTCGAAAGAAGAAACCCTAAACAACCCTCTGCTCACAGCTTTCCAGAATCTGAATCTCCATAGCAACAACAACGAAAAAGGAGAGTTCAAGAGAAACAAAAACAACGAAGGACTAGACTTCAGCAACAGCAACCACAATCTCCACATTCAATACAACTACGGTCATGTTTCTCTCGGTGGTACTCGTCTCTCTGCTGCTAACTTAAGAGCTCCTCCGTTTCATCCAAGTTCTTCTTCTTTCTCCACCAAGTCCAGCGACGATCTTGATCTTGACCTTCTTTATGGACTCTTGGACTTGATGAAGTCGCAAAGTCACAGTGAGTTCTTAGGGCATCTCGAGAGAATCAATCTTTATGATTCGGCTAAAAAGGAGATCTTATGTTCAACAATCGGAGTTCTCTTGACTAGAAACCGCTCCACGTTTCTTGATTTGGCTTTGAACAAGCACGGCTCACACGCTTTACGTTTCCTCCTTAAACGTAACCCTAGCTTAGACGGATTCATCTTCCATGCTGTGTGCAGAAACTTCTTTTCTCTCATGAACAGTGAGTTCGGTCGTTACTTGATCATTCCCCTTATACGAGCCGTCGAAAAGCCAATGAAAGAGATGCTTTACCAGCTCACTTACGAGAACTCTCTGTTACTTGCTGAGCAAGCGATCGGATGTGTTGCCCTAAACTCTGTATTTCAAGAGATCAAAGGCCAGTACAGAGACTTGATCTTCGAAAGAATCGCGCAGCATTCAGTTTGGTTATCTTTTGATCCTTACGGAACATACGTGGTGCAGAATTTCTTAACGCTTCACAACCCGCGTGCGACGCAAGCAATCGCTGATAATCTTTACGGAAGTTTCATCAAGTTGGCGACGACGAGACAAGGAAGCTATGTGGTGGAGAAGTGTCTGAAGTCGGAGTACGGTATAGAGAAAGTGCTGGAGGAGTTTAGGAGGAACGATAGAGAGTGGATAAGGCTGGCGAGTGATAGGTTTGGGAACTTTGTGGTGCAGAATGCTTTGAGAGTGATGAAACAGAGAGGTATGAGAGATTTGGTGAGCGAGTTTGTGGAGAAGCTGGGACCTCACTTTGGGGAGATGAAGTTTGGGTATGGGAAGAGCACTTTGAAGATGATTGAAGGAGAGATTGAGATGTGGCTTCATGTCTCCGGATGATCTCTGCTCCATTCTTTTGCATGCCTTGAGTGCCTTTTTGGTTAGCTTTCTGATGTGTTCTACATTGTCTAGTCTGTGTTGAAGAACTTTTTATTTTTCTTTTGTTGGGGTGTTGTTGGATTTGAACTTTGAATGTCTATTATGATATTAGCTCTTTCTTTTTAGTGTTCTCTCCAAATCTAAAGAAGACTAGCTCTACAGTCTACATTAGTTGATTATTATAGATACAAAGTTTACTAATCAAACCCCTTAAACCATTTATTATCTTGCTTGTTGTGTTTCTTTTCTTAACAAAATTTTGGACGGAGTCTACTAGAAAAATACCCGAATAGAACCAATCTGATCGACATCTACAAATTTGAAGGCAAGGAGATATGAACTGATAAGACAAATTTGGGAGCTAGGGGGAAGAAGAAGATCAACTTGATATCTCATTGACAAAGACAAGATAGCTTTTTACATGGACATCTGTTCATGGATCGAGACCTGTATTTAATTTGGCAACAAAATGATAAAAGACAGAGACTCGAGATGATCATGATTATGACTAGATACATTGTCTAAATGATAAAAACAAAAAGAAATGGGGTCATGGTGGATTAGTTAGTTAGTGTGTGAAAGTGAGTTTTTTTCTCTCATTTACTAACTTAAATGCTCTTTCACCAAACACCTTTTTTTTCCATACAACACATGTTCGTACTATTTGAATTAACATTTTGGACCATTTCATAACAGTGACACATATCGATTTCTCTATTCTTAAGCTTATTAAAAACTAAATCAAAATGGACCATAAGGTCCATAACTATGTAATTTGAGGATAATCTAAAAAATACTCTTACTAAATGATTAGACAAGAGGCGAAAAGGTCCAAAAGCTATAAACCAGAATTCACAATGAAGTTACCAAATATCTAAAACACTTTTACATATAATTATAAAATGGATAATTTGATCATTAAGACATTTACCTTAATCTCACTCACTTAGTACTCACACAGAATCTGAAACTTTTGGTGACATGTTGTTAACCACGAGTTTCCCATCCGGTCCGGTCATACCACTAACCGGTTGACCCATTCCCTGGTACTGCGGTTGCTGCTGTTGCGGCTGCACCATCATACCTTCTCCAGCTACAGTATAGTAGACATGGTTCCCCATTTGTGAACCCATTGGAGGAGCATTACTAGTCATAACTTGTGAATAAGCAGCTCCCTGTGGTTGAACCACGTTGTAGCCTTGCTGGTTCTGTTGCTGCTCCATGTACTGTTGAACCGGTGGGTAATACCCTTGGTTTCCTTGTACCGGTGGTGGTCTCATCACACTATGATATAACGGAGCTTGAGATTGAGCTTGTGCCTGAGCTTGTGCTTGTGCTTGTGCTTGTGCTTGAGCTTGGATCATGTACACTTGTTGTTGGTCCTGTAGATTCAACGACGTCGTGGTGGTGTACACGTTGTTGTTTCCTTGCCAGTAACCAATCGGAGGTTGTTGATTCGTCTGTGATACCGGCGGCGGAGTAAAGTATAGTCCGTCTTCGCTTTTTCTTCTATACATAGCCTCCTCTTGTTGCTGTTGCTGAAGCTGATGTTGATGCTGCATGTGTTGTTGTTGTTGTTGTTGTTGTTGTTGAATCTGTTGCTGCTCTTGCTCTCTGATTTGAATCCTCTGAAACTCATGGATCTGTCTTTGAATCTCCGCCGGATTCACCTCCGGTTGCACCACCACCGGAACCGGCGCCGCCGGAGATTGTGGAGTCGGAGGAGTTAATTTCTCAGATCCAAACAAGAAATCAGCGTTACTCGACGGAGCGGTTACAGATTTCTCCGATTCAGGTCGGTTCGGTATTATCGGATTCACCAAATCACGCTCCGATTTCGTCGAGCCTTCAGATCCAAAACCACAGGAAACGGAAGAAGAAGGCGGGAAGAGAAACAAACGCATCCTCGCTGGCTTAGTCGATAAACGAAGTAACCTATCGTACTCATGCATCATATGCTCAAGATCATCATCGTTAGTTACCGAAATCAACGCGTCTAGATCTTCACCTGGAAGCTGATACTTAAACGAGATTTCTCCTCCTCCGGTATCTCCTCCGCCGTTGCTGACGACGGCGGAGAGTTTTGAGACGAGAGCTTGGAATCTGATTCCGCGATCGACGGATAAGATTTTGGTGTCGCCGTTCACGTAGGTGAGCTGGTTATCGTGAGGACGTGGCTGGATTTTGCCGCCGTAGCTGCACATGAACTTCACCTTGTAGCTTCCTTGAGTTTGTTGTTGGTCCTCCCATGGAGATGGATTCTCGAAGTCGATTTCGCGAGATCTTGGTGATGATTCTGTTGAATCTGGATACGAATTATACGAGAATTTATCCATTTTTGAATCTTTCGATGAACAAAAGAAAAAAATCTGGTTGAAATGGAGAGGACTAGGGTAAGGTGTTTTTAACATGAGACGGTGGGTTTTTGGAGATGCTAACGTGACGGGGTAGTGATTACACGTGGCGGATTTGTATTGGTGTGAGTGATGGTGTTGAGTGACGTGGATGTGAGGGTAGCGAAAAGTCAATGGACTTTTGCGGCACCCTAGTGTGTGGGACCAGGTTTAGTGTGAAGTAGCGTGTTTGATTAACATTGGAATACGAGTGGAAGGCAATAATGTGGTGTGGTTTTGAGTTTTGTGATTATGACTCTTGATTAGTCTTTAATGTACATTGATTATTTTATTAATTAACCAAAGCTGTTGCTCTTTTTCTTCCTTAATCCTGCTCATCTTAAATAATTATGTTTGTTTTTTCTTTTCTAGAAAGCCATCATATATATAGGAGAATTCACGTGATCTCCCGCTTATAATTTTCAAACTAAAGTAAATCATTTACAGATTCTCGAATCTAATTAAAGCGAATTCTAATCATTCTCTTGTTATCTTCTCGGATTTAAAGGAAAAAAAAATTAATATAATCTCGTAACATAGATTATTGCTCTAACTGGGACAAAGAACAGAAGTTAAACATCTCCTTGTTGAGATAAAACAAGAAAAAGTATGAGCAAATGAACCAAATGTTCTCAAAAGTGTAACTGTTTGCAAAGTGAAGCTGAAGTCATTGCAGGACAAAAAGGGCATTTGAACCTGCGGGCACGGCAGTTCTTGCCGAGTCTCATGATTGATTGCTTGCAAAGAACATGACTACAAGGCATCATCATCGGCGGATTTTCATCGCTGCTCTGATCTTTACTTACCGGACAAACAAAAACCGAGTGAAACTGAAACTCGCTACCTAACTCTAGAGGAAAAGGAAGCTCTTGCATCGCTTCCCATTCTTCTTTCTTCAAACCCATTACTTGACTCAGCTTCACAAGTGTTGTTAAGCTCTTTAAACCCGCAGATAACACGAGTGCCAATGGAGACTTAGAGGGCTGATCTAGGAGATTATAGTACTGCTTGGTTAGCTCTTTGGTTATGTTTTCGCAACTCAATGAAGAGAGCATCTCAGCATAAGGAGATTTCTCGGGGTTTCTAATCCATAACAGAGCAGCAATAAGCTTCTTTATATCTTCCATGTAAAGTGAAGAGTATTGTGTAAAATGGGTTCTTGCATACTTTAAAGCATCTAACTCGTTTCCTTCTCGTAACATCTCACAGTACCTCAAACTCAATAGTTTCAGCTCTAGCTTCGAACTGTTTTGCTTCAGCTTTCCACGGTTCGCAGAGATCCATCTCATTGCAGGCTCAATGTTCCCGAGTTTCATTGACTCGGTTAACCGGTCAATTTCTAGGGACTGAGATCTAACCTCGTTCCCTACCTCTAATTCAGCTTCTTTAATCAGACAATCTCCAATTTCAAACAAGCCTTGTCGATAGAAATAGTGGACAAGCACCTTATTCACCAGGTCTGTATCGAAATCAACATTTTTGCAAGCCTGAGATATGTCAGGATGGTGAGATTTCTCAAGAACTTTCTCATACTTGCTAAGACTAATGTTTAATTCCTTCTGTGATCCTTGGATCTGAACAATCGGTAAAAGAGAATCAAGTTTGCCCTTCAATTCGGTAAAAACCGATTCAGGATCTAATACTCCATTGCTATCTAACTGGACTCGAAACAATGTCTCCAAGACTATTTCACAACCTCGATCAATAACAACTTGGGATACTGAGTGATACACCTTTTGTTTTTTACTAACTCTGTCAAATGCATATTTCAATGTAGAAATCATACCCAATTTCTTCTGATTAATCTGCAAAACAGGAAATTAGCTGATCAAACATTACAACAAGACCACACGAGAAAGGATCGAGAGAACCAAGTTCATCAAATTTGCCACAAAACTAAGAAGATGATAAAACCTTTGAAACCCATACAACTAAACACATAACTTTTAATGAATCTGCAAAACATTAAGAAGAACAAAAGCAATGATTAACCAACGATCATCAGCCATTATTTCAAAACTGGGACACTTAAGTTCCAAAGCATCTACCGATCAGACAAAGAAGCCAACTTAATAAGAAAATCAATCGATGGTAAATACAAGAAATGGAAGAATATGCAGTACCCTGAAAATTTGCACTGAAAAGGATAAAAGATTCATGGACACGATGGATATGTATAGTAAATCACTATCCTGTGCATCAAGATTGTTAAGATGTTCCTTAAAACATGGAACCGTTTTTTATTTATTTTCAAGGCCAAGAGTTATCTAAGTAGAAAACAAATCCTTATAATTTTAAATTTTAAGTGAATATTTTATAATTAAGAAAAATAGTTTCTCAATTTTTTATTATTATTTTCAATGTTGCCTATCTTTAAAACATATTACCTCTAACTATGTATTACTTTGACTGTAACTAACTACAGTATTATAAGCATTTGTACTATTTTCCGTAAAGAAATGAACAAAAGAACTAATTGCAAGATTTACTGCTCTATATCCCAATCAAGATCTTGTGAAAGAGTAGCACAACTGTTGGCTTGTTCACATCTAGTTCATTGAACTCAAGCAAAAAAAATCATAACCGAAAAGCACTGAGTCTGAGCAAAGTACCAATTTCAAAAGTATAATTGTTTGCATGCTGCAGGTGAGGTCTGTGCAGGACAATAAGGGCATTTAAATTTGCGGGAAGTGCAGTTCTTGCTGAGTCTCATGATGGATTGCTTGCAAAGAACATGAAGACAAGGCATCATCATTGGCGGGTTTTCTTCGCTGCTCTGATCTCTACTCACGGGACAAACAAAAACCGAGTGAAACTGAAACTCATTCCCTAACTCCAGAGGAACCGGAAGCTGTTTCACCGCTTGCCATTCTCGTTTGGTCAACCCCATTAGACGAACCAGCTTCAAAAGTGTAGGTAAGCTTTCTAAACCCGCGGATAAAGCAATTGCCAGTGGAGAATTAGATGGCTTATCCAGGAGATGGTAATACTCCTTGACTAGCTCTTTGGCTACGTTGTCCCAATTCGATGAAGAAAACATGTCTGCATAAGGACATTTCTCAAGTTTTCCAATCCATAACAGAGCACTACTAAGCTTTGTTATCACTTCCATGTCGACTGAAACATATTTTGGAAAATGGGTTTTTGCATACACCAAAGCATTAATACACATTCGTTTTTTCAACATCTCGCAGTACTCCAAACTTCTGAGTTTCAGCTCAAGCTCTAAACCTTTCTGCTTCAGCTCTCCGCGGTTCTCAGAGATCCATCTCATCGCAGGCCCAATGTTCCTGAGTTTCATCGACTCAACTATCTCGTAAATCTCTACAAACTGAGATCTAACCTCAGTCTCTACCTTTCCACCAGCCTCCTTAACCAGACAATCTCCGAGCTCAAACAAACCCTCTCGGTAAAAATGGTCAACAAGCATCTTATTCACTAAACCAACCTCAAAATCAACGCTTCTGCAAACCCGACATAAATCAAGATGACAAGACTTCTGAAGAACTTTCACATACTTGCTAAAACTCAAATTCATATCCTTCTGTGATCTTTGAAGCTGAATAATCGGTGAAGGCGAATCAAGCTTTCGTCTCAACTCAGCAAGAACTGCCTCAGGTTCTGATATTCCACCATTATCTAACTGAATCCGACTCACTGCCTCTTCGATTCCTTTGCAAACTTCATCGATAACAACTCGAGAATCCGAGTGAAACAGCTTCTGTTTCTTAGTAACTCTCTCAAATGCATCTTTCACTGAAGCAACAAGATCCATTTCCAATCAACAGAACTGCAACATATACGAAGATTCTGAGATTCTAAGCCTTTCATCAAATTTGACATAATACTAAGTAGATCATAAAAACCCAGAAACATAATAACAGAAAAGCTACGATTTTTCAATAACAATAATCAACAACCAACCACTGTACGCTTGGGAAATTGCAAAAGTTGCGATTTTAATCTCAAAATTTGAATTTTGATGAAAAAACTTTGCTTATTTAAGAAATCAATCGGTGGGTACCTGAGAGCGAGTGGGAATATCCGCAGAATCGAATCAAATCAAATCGAAAATGATGTGAGAGAAGAAGGAAACAAAATCATGAAATTCGGTGGAAATGGTATAAATATAGTAAGTCATGACGACTATTTCAAAGACTGTGGAATGGGGATCAAGAGCTGGAATGCCCCTCTAACTTAAAAAAAATTCTGAAATGACC
>OVAP01000625.1:0-32211 GCA_900406295.1 Aurinia saxatilis
GAAACAACTCACGGATAAATAGTATTTCTGGTGTGACTAATGATATGAGACAACTCAGGGATAAATAGTACTACTGAAAATGTTTTAAATGAAATTTCTTCGTATCTTCAAATTTGTTTAATTTTTTTACTGTATAATAAAATTCTAAAAATGTATTACACAATCAATTTCAGAGAATAAGTAGCACTAAATTCACTTAATATGTATTATAGGATAACAAAAACCGAGGACGAGGACTTAGTTTTAGTTACTTTTAGAAGATGTGTGGATGTGGAGGGTGTAGTGATGCTGTCCATCAGCATTTACTCTATTTACCTAAATTATAAAAAACATTATTTGACTTTATGTAATGCATGCGCGCCTCGAACATCTCGTTTTATACACATACAGTACTGACACATATACAACACAAAATCAATCAAAAAGCGATATGATTAAAATATATATATATATATATATATATATACGAGGCTATGATTTATCTACTGGTTTATAATTAAATTGTGTTGTACTTGTACTGAAATGATGAGAACACATAGAGTCTTGTGGTTTGAGGAGAAAAAAAAGTTCGAACATCTTCAACTGGCTTAGTTACACTAACTCAAATTCGGAATTCATCTAATGCTCAATTTCTTACATCTGTAAATAGAACCTGAAATTTTATATTACTCATATCTGTGAATTATAATGGTTAAACTCGTTCTTATAACTACATAAAAAAATCTGTCCACCCAAACATATTTTCAGATGAACTATTTTTCGAAATGAAATGTTTTTCTAAGTACCTAGGAAGTAGGAACTTTGAGAGACCCAACAGATTTGTGACCTCCACACCCCTTATAATAAATATGCACTCTCCTATCTAAAAAAAAAAGAAAAAAAAGTATACTCGGTAGATTTAGTTGTGATATCTCTTTGAAAACAATCCCTAAGTTCTTTTCTTAAATTTAAATGAAAAGAGAAAACAAATTATTCAAATGTCCGTATTACACATGATAAATTACACTATCAAAGTAAAATTGTCCAAGCTGAGATTTACAAATGTATAATCAATGACAATCAGATCAACAATTTGAATTTCAGATATATATGATATAATCCCTTTGATTTTCTTCTCTTTTTATTTTCTATGATCACAATCTACGTGATTGCTATGATCCTCTGTTTTAGCCAGCTGGTTGTGGCTCTGTTTTAGCTACATTTGTGTCTCTCATTTGGTTTATTGTTTATCTAATACAAGTACTATTGAGTGGGAAAATATTATGTATGTTTGGAAAATAGGAATAGAATTAGAAGAAAGAATAACTGAGCACGATTTATAAACAGGATATGTTGTTGTTTTTAGTTTTCTAATAAAAAGATCCTCACACATAATTTTTTAAATATATTTAGAAAAAATGATTTAAATAATTTTTGGAAATAATACTTCTGTACGTTGAAATTTGTTGTAAGAGTTTGTATCACTAAATAGTAAAATTCTAAAATATATATTAGAAATTCAATTTCAGAAAGAAAGTATCAGTAAATGTACTTACTTTGTCATAGAGGAAAACAGTAAGACTTGTGTTTTACTTACGAGTAAGTAAAGACTAAATTTTGAGTGTATTATTTTTCCCAATAAATGAAGTCAAAGTAAATAATCTAACGGCCTTGGAGGGCAACTGGGTAATTTCAGTATGGTTTTTAGCTGTCACAATGAGAGCGGGACGCAAAGGGCAATTTTGAGGGTAACTAGTTTAGTTTCACTAAACGGCTTAGGGAGGGTAAAAAAGACATTTAGAACTTGTTATAAGGAGGACCTCTCTCCTCTGTTCTCCATAATCCTCTCTCTCAAAATCGTAACATATCACACAAAGTTTTGTTCTCTTCTGTTCTTGAGAATCTTCGTCGTCTATCACCACAAAGCAGATCTCCTCTTTTGTCTTCTGTTCATCAGGTAACCTTCAACATCTTTTTTTTTTTAGAAATAGATAGTCTTCTTGATTTGTAATATACTGATCGAAATCCAAAACTCAGTATTTCTTTCCATGTTTGGGATCGTTCAAGATTTTTAGTTAGGGTTTTGTTAATGAGATAATTGTAGTATCCTAATCGAATTTCTTGGGGACTTTTGATGATTTTCAGCAATGGATCCTGACCTTGATTTCGCTTTGGCATCTGCTTACGTGGGAGACAAGGATATTGGTGAGGTTGTCAAGAATCAGGGGAAATCGATCGCATGGGCTACTGAACGTCTTCGTTTCTTAAGAGATGTGCACAGAAAGAGGAGTGATCCTTCTCGGTACACAAAGACGGAATACAAAGATGTGTGCATAAATTTACTGTACCCTCCCAACAAATGGCTCTTCAAATTCGCTGGAAAGGTCCTCGGCGAGATCAGGAAGACATCTCGTGCAATGGTTTGTGTCTACACCTATCCATTAAGCACTCCGGACTGTATGATATGCTTTTCCGCGGCAGAGGTATTGCATCTTCTGATCTTTTCTCTCTCGTGTAATTTACATCCATTCTTTTTCCTAAATTTCTTCTCTTTGGGGTAGATGTTTGACCAGCCTTCTCGTGTGGAGAAAGCACTAACTCTGGCTGCTCCTGAGCTCGTCTCTGCATCTTCTCTTGGAGTCACACTCAGGCTCTGGACGCCAAGGAGGTTCATAGACCCAATCTCTCTTGCCCGTTTGAATACCCAAACTGCTTCTGCCATTTCTGTCTTTCAAGCTCAAGACTTGGCCCTGATTAGCCTTGAAGCCTCGTCTCTCGAGGTTCTCTTCGGTTCTTTCTTGACTCTTGTGACTTTGATCAGACAGGCTGCTTTCTTCGAGCCTTAAAACCCTTCTCTTTCTTATGACTTTCTTTTGTCTTTTACCTGTTAAGAAACAAGTTGCAAAATATGATATAAAAATGTATATCAACCAAAGATAGTTAACTACTTTTTTTGCTCCTTAAATTTTGTCCTTCGTCTCCTCAATCAACAACACTTGTTTCCTTATAAACCCTTTACTCCCTCTCCTCCTTTTAAAAAAATCTCTCCCCTGAATTTTTCACCCTTCACCGGAAAATATGGCTTCCCGGCAAGTCTCCACCGCCGCCTTTATTCTCTTCCTCCACTGACTAATCTCATCATCTCACTCTCTCGAATTCCACACAAAAAAAACATAAGATCGTTTCGTTATTGAAGTATGGCTTTACAGTTTTCCAGATCATGCTTGATACTTGAGGTTATAGTACTCTTGAGTTGTGAAAATTTTGTATTCAGCTTGTTGTTTGAGACGTTAATTTTGATATATACTGATGAAAACTTCGCATGATCATTTTGTACTCACACATTACTTTGTTTGTGTTATTTGATTAGCTTTGAGTTTCCTTTATTACTTGACTATGCTTGACATGTACTATTGTTCTTGAATATAAGCCTTCAAGCTAGCATATGTTATAACAATCTTGTGTGTGGATCGTTTCTCCTATTATTCTGTTTCGTGATTTTGATAAGACTGGTGTTGGGGTTGATTTTGTTGCAGTTATACATTAACCTGATTGATGGTCCAACACCGCATTCACAGTTTGAGCATTCTTCTATTCCCGCTACGNTTTTGTTACTGAATTGTGGCTTTTACAGGTTTCAGATTCTGCTTGATGATTTTGTTGCAGTTATACATTAACCTGATCGATGGTCCAACACCGCATTCACAGTTTGAGCATTCTTCTATTCCCGCTACGGTGAAGAAACTCTTCAACCCTAAAGTCCCACTTCCTGACCAAGAGAGACGCATGGGCTGGTACATTTGAGAAATACTTCCGTATCCGAGACTCTCCTCGCCAAGATTGTCCAGGTCTGTGTCATTAACAACTAGATTTGAAAAACAGGACAATTTCCAAATCAACATGGGAAATCTAAACATGTTAATCCTTAATTATCTCTATCGAAATTGAATTGCCTTAATTTTATGAATAATCAAAACCGACAAATCTCAAAGAAAAATACAAAGGCTTTCAGTCAAAATCAAACAAAACGAAACATTACGGATTTGTTCATATCACAAGAATAATTTTTTTTTTTTTAAGTACCTCATAATATTATCGCATCGCACCCTTCCCTCCTCAGCAATCCTTCGAAAAGTATCTATTCCTCGATGAGTGTCGATGTCGACGAAGCTCTTACAGAGAGATCTCATCGAGAACTTACCTTTTGTCTTTTTGTTCTATTATTTTGTGGCCTCGAGCCTTCGACTAACGGATCAAACATATCATATGACCAATATCGATTCCTAAGATCCGAGAGTGTTTGTTTCTTGAATAAATATGATCATGTTGAAACATTTGCCCTTCTAATTCAAAAGATCTGACAAAATCCAAGAGGCAAACATGTGGGACTAGTCGAGACGACGGACGTTGTAACCAAAGGCCCTAGAGTAGAATTCAACGGATTTAGCAACGTCCTTCACGTACACAACCGTGTAAGCAAACGCTGGTCTCGTTTTTTCCGACGCCATGTCTTTCTGCTTACTATTCAGATACGTTTATTGCATTTGCAATACATAATAAGATATCTGCTACTTTTTGCCACGCGAGCTTTTGCATTTTATCAGTTGGGCCTTTTATTACAAATGGGCTTTTGGCCTTAGTAATATAAGTCTTGGTTATCACGTGTTCTGTTCTGTTCCGATGAGTTTGATATGGGTAATTTAAAGTAATTGCTTATGTAAATTCATTCTTTTACTTTTAGAATACGATATTTTCTTGAAGTATGAGAATGAGATAACAAGATGAAAAGTGGTTTCTTTAGAAAAAGTACGGAAAAAAACTCACAAAATACATCAATTGAACAAAATCCGTCATTTAAATATACAATTTTTTTTCGTTATCATATTAATACACGAACTGGAAAAAGTTTCAATATTAATACACGGACTCATTAATTTTGTACATTTTCATACACAAACTTTTTGAAATTCCAGTTTTACCCTCAACTTTTTCCCTCAAATTAATTTCTTCATAAAATTTAAATAAAACTGATAAATAAATATTTAAAAATACAAAAATTATAAAATAATTTTTTTAATGTTTTATAATATTTTACAGGATTTTAGGGTTTGGAATATCTTTTTTAGAGTTAAAACCTTAAATTCTAAAATTATAAACCCTAAAAAGGTTTTACCCCCTAAAACCCTGAAATATAAACCCAAAAATATTAAAACTTAAACTCAAATACTTATTAAACACTAAACTCCAATCCTAAAATATTTCAACCCTGAATCCTAAATTTTTAAACATTAAATGTTACAAATGAGATTGAGTTACCCATTTTAAATCTATATTCGGTTACAATAAACGCGATATAAGTATTCTTTCTTTTTTATTATGAGCTATAAAATCTGTTTGATTTTTATTATGAGCTATAAAATTTGTTTGAGTGTTGTATATATGTTCAGAGTATTTTTTTCAACAGTTGGTCATTCTTAATTCTTGTTTAACTGCTATCAATTGTCCAAATTGATATTTGAACATGCTTCTCTTGTGGAAACAATTCTTTGGCTTACCGCTTTTTGAATTAATCCTTATTAGCTTATATAGTTTAGGACTGAACCAATTATGACTTTATATAGTTATTTGACTTTTTATAAAATCTGTTATTAAAAAAACTAAATATTAAATTTGTAGAAAAAACTTAATAAACTAGTTTAATGTAGTCACAAATAGTTTTTTCTTATTTATAAAAACATTAATATAAAAAGATATATTTTATTTGTAAGGTAAATATACTCTTTTACAATAATGGTAAAGATAATAAATGGCCTTGTTGAATTAAAATAGAAACAAAAAATTTGGATGTATCAGAAGAAAAAGAGTTAAAGCTCCGCATCGAGCGCTGCACTGTATATCCCAATAGAAAGCAGAGTATATTTCTAAGGCCACCGAAAGAGAAAGGAAAGTTTTGCAGCAGAAGAAAAGAGAAAAAAAAAAAATGGGACTTCGTCTCCGTCTTCGTCTACCTCATAAAAGCTCTCCTCGTTCACCTTCATATCTCCTTCTATGTGTTCTTGCTCTCTCTTTCTTCTCCTTCACCGCTCTTCTTCTCTACAAGGTTCTCTCTCTATCTCTTTCCTTCCTCTTCTTATTACGTATATAGATCTCTGACAGAATCGTAGTTTTAGTTCAGAGTTTGTCGGAAATGTTACAGAGGACATTGATAACTCAAAAATTATGTTTTTTTGTTTTCTTTGCGATTGTGGATCTGATGAATTAGCATTTATTGTTCTGTAATCTCAGTCACGTGATTGTTTAAGGTTTCTTTTTTTTTGAGAAAATTTTGATCTCAGTTTGGTAATTTCGTCGAACAGGTTGATGATTTTGTAGCTCAGACAAAAACTCTGGCTGGACATAACTTGGAACCAACACCTTGGCATATCTTCCCACGCAAATCTTTCAATGAAGCTACGAAACATTCTCAGGCGTACAGAATCCTACAATGCTCTTACTTCTCATGCCCTTATAAAGCCTTTGCCGAACCAAAGAGTCTTTTGTCGGATACCAAGTCCGGTCGTCGAATTAAGCAGCAGCAATGCCCTGATGTTTTCAGGTTTGTTGGAACGGACCACTTTCATCGATTACTCAGAAACAATCAAACTAAGCATTGATAGTCATTTTGATTTGGTGAAAAGCCAGGTGGATTCACCGGGACTTGGAGCCATGGGCTGAGACAGGGGTGACTAAGGAGCATGTGAAGAAGGCTCAGGGGAGTGCTGCCTTTCGAGTTGTGATCCTTTCGGGGAAGCTGTATGTGGATCTGTATTACGCTTGTGTGCAGAGCAGAATGATGTTTACTGTTTGGGGGTTTCTGCAACTACTCAACAAGTATCCAGGGATGGTTCCTGATGTTGACATGATGTTTGATTGTATGGACAAACCCATCATCAACCGGACTGAACACCAGTCGTTTCCTGCTCCGCTTTTTCGATATTGTACCAATGAAGCTCATTTGGACATTCCTTTTCCGGATTGGTCGTTCTGGGGATGGTATGTATCTCTTTCCGATTGATTAACACTTGTTGCTACTAAACTTTGGTCTAAATCTGAGTTCTGTGATGAAGGTCGGAGGTAAATCTAAGGCCATGGGAAGAAGAGTTTAGAGATATAAAGCAAGGGTCTAAGAGAAGTACCTGGGACAACAAGCAACCTACAGCTTACTGGAAAGGCAATCCTGACGTTGTATCGCCTATTAGACTGGAGCTCATGACATGTAACGACTCAAGAAAATGGGGAGCACAGATCATGCGTCAGGTTTGCTTCATACAGGCCTTTTGTCAGTCATCCTATTAAAGATAGTTCAATCTTAGCGGGAGTGACACTGATATGTGTTTTAAATACAGAACTGGGAAGAAGAAGCAAAAGGTGGGTATGAACAATCCAAACTTTCCAACCAATGCCATCACCGGTAAGTCCTACGAGAATCCAAAGTTATATCATATACAACACGAGGATATGCAAAGGATCTAATTTTTTTGGAAATCACTGTATCATAGGTACAAAATATATGCAGAGGGTTATGCGTGGTCTGTATCTCTAAAGTATATCTTATCATGTGGTTCCATGACACTCATAATCACACCTGAGTACGAAGATTTCTTCAGCAGGGGCCTCCTTCCCAAGGAAAACTACTGGCCTGTCTCTCCCACTGATCTATGTCCGTCCATCAAATACGCTGTTGATTGGGGTAATTCCAACCCCGCTGAGGTAAATATTCCTCATTTCCCAATGAATTATCGATATATCAGATTACCATTCGGGTTCCTAAAGGTTTTCCTTTTGACAGGCTGAACGAATAGGCAAAGGAGGACAGAGTTACATGGAAAGCATTAACATGGACCGGATTTATGACTACATGTTTCATCTCATCACCGAATACTCAAAGCTTCAGAAGTTCAAACCAGAGAAACCATCTTCGGCTAAAGAAGTCTGTGCTGGATCATTGCTTTGCTTCGCAGAACCAAAAGAACGAGAAGTACTCGAAAGATCCAAAGCTGTACCTTCTCGGGATCGACCATGTAAACTTCCAGATGCAGATAGGAATAGGCTTGAGAGGTTGATCCAGCAGAAGAAGAAAACAGTCGAAGAAGTTAGAAACATGGAGAAAACAAAAACATAGAAGGGTTCCAGATAAATTTTCATTTCTGGACAGAAAGTTTGGGTTTATCCTCGCTTTTTTGTCAGCACATGTGTATTGTAGCACGAGATTATACTTGCTTACGACCTGATTTATAGAATAAAGAAACCAAAACCTTACAGTTACACGAGTTGATGTTGAAATGAGAAGCAAATGATTAATAAATGACATAGATCTTCAAAAGTAACAAACCAGAGCCATAAAAATACAATTCCTAAACCCTTGCTATTGGATGAACTTAAGTAACATCTGAACAACAACAATTACGTATCCTCAACTTGGTAACATCGGATTATTCCAACTATCGACCAAAACCACAGAAATGAAACTAACCGGCACTAGTCAGGCCAAAGATTTAAAAGGCAGGAGAGAGTGTATCAAATCCATTTGGATTCATTCTGCTGCATTGTCATACTCATCATCATCGTCAACTGCTTCATACTCGAAATCTTGCTCTCTGTTCTCCATGGTTTTCCCAAATGTAAATGCCTTTGTACCCATTGTTGTGAAAGGCATCAGCCCAAATGCACGGGCCGTTTTGATCTCTTTAGCAACCTTCCTTTGTGCCTTTGCGCTGATGCCAGTCTGTGCCGTAGAAAAATAAAAAGATTTCATCATGTCTACTAGCAAAACATTATCACACCTACAAACCAAGTTGGATTAAAGCAAGAAAATCCAAAAATTTGACCTGCTTCCTCTGAATGATGATCCCAGCTTCAGTGATAAATTGTGCAAGGAACCTAACATTCTGTTCACCAAAACAAATTTCGAAGGGTAAGAAGATAGCAGAAGCTCACAGATGTAAACTATATCAACAATTGAAACTATCTCTTATTTACACGAACCAACAAAGCCTAAGTCTTTACAAAACAAAAACACACATGATTGCACTGCTTCAGAAACTTATGTAACCCAATCACACTTACCCTGAAATCAGCTTTCTCCAGAACTTCCTTGGTAGTTATCTCAGGCTTGTTATTGTTCTGTCTAGGTCTTTGCATCTTGTTTTTAAAATTCAAATTCAAATCCTACATAAAACAGCAGAAACACATATTTAGCATCTCTCTTATCAAATCACACAAGCAAAGATTAATAAAAACTATAACCTCCTACCACCCCTATAAAACCCAAGCTCGAGTAGAACACATTATACATGACTAACACATTCGAATCACTGAGTTATAATAATACTCTAGCTCATTAACTAACATGTTCAATAGTGAAACCATACCCTAGGATAGTTACTACCACCAAAACTGTTGACATCAGGCCTAAACGCGTAACCATCCTTAACACCTTCATCATCATCCATAAAGTTAAGCAATGCAGCTTCTTTCAACTTTCCATCAACACCATCAGATGAAGGATCGAAGTTCTCGTCTCGGTTCATCATCGAACCAGCACCACCAGAGAATCTCGAACCAGACCCGTATGATCTATAATCACGCTTATCTTTTTCCGCCTTACCAAGATGTTTGTAGAAACCATTGCTTTTCTCATCGTTACCAGTATTACCACCAAACATCTCCTCGAAGGAATCAAATGGATTATGTCTCGGATCTGATTCCATTTCAATGGTCAGGATTACACGAATTTGAGGGAAATGGAGCGAAGAAATGGTGGAAATGTAGTAATCTTACCTCGATTAGCGTTGGTTGCGAGGGTTCTGGATACAATAGAACGACATGGTCGAAGGTAAGCTACGTCGTTGAGAGAACGAATGGCGAAGCGAGCGCTTCTCATCTTCGTCGAACCTAGGGTTTTTCGGATTTCAGTCGTCCGATCTGAGGTTTTGGGGGAAAAAGGAAGGTGGACTGAAACACGAAGATGACGACGACGGGAGAGAGAGTTACAATTCAGTAATGATTAATGGGCTGGGCTTATAAGGCTTCTCTGTGTTTCATTTCTTTTCTACAATCCAGGCCCATTGTTCATCCGACAAAAGTACTAAAACCGGTCAAAAAATAATTTGTAAAGAATGGTCATATATGATTTGTATAATCTAATTAGAAAACACACCCTATTTAAATATCTTAATTTTAAAATAATTTAAGTTTTAAAGTGAAATAAAATGGCTACCATATATTATTTGCAGTAGGTATCATTTTGAAACGGTTTTCTATATTTTAAGATTAAATATATTACATATATTAAATTTGATTTTTGAAAAAACAAAAATTAAGTTTTTAAGTCATCTCCGCTATTCGTCGCTGTATCGAAAACATAACATATCTCAGTATTTTTCTATGTTCTTCGCTCTATCAAAAAGAAGAACAATTCTTCAGTCGTCTCTCACAAAGCAAAACTATATGTGTATGCTTTGAAAATTTAATTCCTATAAAAATCTACCAATTTACCTTAAATACATATTTGTTGTACCAAGACATGTATCAAAACAAGTTAAGCAACATTTACAAAAAAAAACCACCAAAAAGTTAATACACACTAAAGAACTCTCATAAGCAGTCTCACAACACTTGCAAATGCTCTGGATAGCGACTCAAGACGTGCTTCTTCAAGATTTCATGCTTGAAGTCGTATTTCCACAATATCTTCAACTTGAAAAAAACACAAGTATATATTCATATTGTTAAAATGTCTTCAACTTGAAGAAAACACAATTTTCATTGAAAATGAGTCAATTTGAAACTTGTATATATTCATATTGTTAAAATTTAATAATACTAATATGGATGGTAATAATACTAATAAGAATTATAACAATAATAGAAGTCGCATATGTTACTTGTTATCGTAAACCAAAAAGTCACCCAACGACATCACAAAATTAATTATTCAAACCAAATTAATGAGTCATATAATTGGTTCGTTTTTTGTTTCAAAATAGGTGTATTATCTACTCATTACGTTTGACAATTGTCGAATAAAATCAGAATACGAAGTATGATTTTAAATAATAATTAAGAAGAAGAAGTGCAAACACATTCATCAAAAAGATATGAGATGACACAAATGTCACATCAAATAGTAAGTAATTATTATCTAAACTAACGACCGACAGGTGCAAGTGAACCACAAGAATTAGATAACAATAAATCAAGACTACTCAGATAACAATAAATATGAGTTGAAAAATAAAATTGTGTTATTATAATATAATTTATAAAACACCTCAAAAAGTTATATAAATGATATACATTCATTTGAACAAAATGAAGGCAACAGTATTCAATAAAATATTATTTTTTGCTTTAGTGTGAAAAAAGGAGTTACTAGTGAATTGTATATCTTACTTGGTTTAATTTGTCAGCTCGTATATCATATTTCTTGTAATTGATCAATCTAATACATTTTCTAACTATTTGATATAAAGATATAAATTCTACATTATAAAATAATTTATTTATTTCGAATATCTTTATTTTGTCACAATCCGACATGAGATTTGGTTCCTCTCATGATGCTTGATCACTAAACTTTTCTTTTGCAAAATCATGTGATTTCCGAATTGAATAAATTACATCCAAGGTTTGTTTTAAAATATTACATCCACAAATCAAATAGTAAGAGTCTAACTCTGACCCAACAACATCTCATATCTCTATGTATTAAGTATCTTTAGACTGACATAGAGCAACACATGAGAGACAATACCAAAAGTATAAGATATGATGGTGATAAACACCACGTCCAAGTGTTAAATAATCGTTGACTTTGGGTCTTCTAACCTACCCATACCGGTCTTTCACTATAACGAAAACCAACCCAACCCAACGAACTCACAAATACTCTCTAGTTGTCACATACAATAACGCAAGCTCTCTGGCTCACATATATATAAACTAGTTGGCTCAATGACTAAGAACTTGCTTTGTTTGTAAAGAGCATCAAACAACTTTTAAAAGTTCGAATCTGTAAAAGTGGACAAGTTAATATATCAAATTCACAATAAATGTATTGGGAAATAATTGCGATAAAGTTTGGTTTGCCTCATCGCTAGGCTCATGTCGACCAAATTTTGGATTCGAGGGGCCAAACAACCTCACTTTGATTTTTTTCTTTTCTTCCTTTTCTCCCTTCCATAATTTTATTTTTCCCTTATAAAATATAAACAAAGTATCCTAAACCTTTTTTCTTCAAACGAATGGATGAAAGTTAGGACCTTCACACAATATATATATAGTTTTGACGTACAAATCATCAAAAAAGCATGCCACCACGCACATTTGACCAATAAACACATATACATCTAGCTGTCATTAGCTTTCAACGACAGATCTTTACCTCAATTATTCTCTACTGTATATCATCATTCGACATAAATCTTAATCGAACCATGTCTCCACAACATAACTAAGATCTAACGAACACTCGAACACATTTGCTGAATGCATGCATTAACAGTGATCATCGTTTTGTTGGGAACAATTTTTTACGCTGAGTGTTATGGTTTTTACCATTAGAAGATTATGATATGAGATCTGTTAATTATAATTACTAAGAGTCTAATTCGTTAAACAAGAGTTAAGAATATATATTTTTTTTAACATATATACAACACTCAAAATTCTTTTATAACTCCACAATGAAAATGAAAGAATATTTTTGTAGCGTTTTGTTATATAAGTTGACAGAATATAGAAGAAAAAATGTTCATTTGATTATTATTGACTAAATCTTGTTGTTTTCCAAATTAGATATTTGAGGTGTATCATGTATTTGAATACTCATTGGAAATGAGTCAATTTGAGACTTGTATATATTCATATTGTTAAAATTAAATAATACTAATTATCATGGATGATACTAATACTAATAAGAATTATAAGAATAGTAGAAGTCGCATATGTTATTTGTTATCGAAAACCAAAAAGTCACCAACGGACATCACAAAATTAATTATTCAAACCAAATTAATGAGTCATATAATTGGTTCATTTTTTGTTTCAGAATAGGTATATTATCCACTAATTAGGTTTGACAAATGTCCAATAAAATTTGAATACGAAGTATGATTTATAATAATAATCAAGAAAAAGAACTGCAAACACATTCATAAAAAAGATATAATAAATCTAGACTACTCAGATAACAATAAATGGATTAGTTTAGCCACTTATAATTATTCATAGCTAGCCTTACGTATTAGAAAAGGATTACAGAACAAGACAAAAAGGCCTTGATATTTATTTCTCTGAACTAATCAATTTATATAAAAGATAAAATCTGATCAATATCAATGCATTCTCCATGGAAAGTAGGTGACGATTGTGAAAGTTGAATTTTTTTAAAAAAGAATCAAGAAGAAAAATTAGAAGTTGGGTTTCACATCACTTCTTTGTCTTCTCCTTTTAAAACCATCCAAAAAAAAAGGAGTCAAATCAAATGCTTTTTTGGATGATAATTGAGAATACAATTATGAGTAGACTTTGGTGGTGTTGAGAGTTTTGTGTCCACCTGGTTGGTCTACACTTTGCTCTTATCTTTTCTCCTCCGCATCCATGATGCTTTAATGTTCACATATAATAGTATCTTACACGTGGTGAGCTATTAATGGCTAATTTAATTACGTCATCCACTTATAAAGTGACACGCTCTTAAAGGAATCGAATAGTGAGTCTAGTGACCGTTGGTTACCGCGCGAGCGAGCTACAAATGTCGTTACTTACCTTCACTCTAGGCTTATACAAGTCCAAGTCATACTATGCGATCGACACAGAGGAGTCTTTTTTTTCCCAAAAAACACTAGTCCAAAAATATATAACATTTCGGAAATAACTATCCAGTTTATCTTTTGTCAGTGATATATTAATGAGGATTTAAGATTTGATGGTTACTCATTAGCATAAAATATGTTAGATGTGTATGTTGTTAATTACCATGTGACTGAGACCTAAAAGGAATAGTTATTCTACCGCAATTTAAATATATTTTGTAATTATTATGGGATATATCATCGAGTGCCACATCTATCTCCCAATTATTTGACTTGAACAAGTGTCCATATTAGTTAGGGACTTGGCGCAACGACCATGGAACCAAATTTCAAGAGTTGTTTATGAAAAGGACACCCACCGATCTATGGAAGTCATTGTTCTATATTTTGCAATTTCATGTTCATACATCATTCCATAACTTGAATAGTTACAGAAAACTTCTTCATATAGCTAAACTATAGTGACGTATGATCAAAATTTAAGAAAAAGTTTAGTAAACATAAAGCAATGTCTTATTGTACTTGCTTGTCTACCCTTATTTGGTCATGATTCATGACTAGTAAGCGGTCCAGTGTCGTTAAGAAGGACTTGGAAGAAGAACAATAACTGTTTCTCCTTGATAGTGGTCTGAAAAATATATACCTATAAACTTATATACATGGTTCTTTCAACTTTGAAAAAACCTCATAGGTTTTTGATGTCCATGAGAGACATATGCAGTAATTTTAGTAAGCAAAAAAAAAAAAAAAGCAAAGAGGGAGAAGATAATAGTTCGACTAGTATTTATTTCCTATGTAAGTTTTTTTCTTTCTTAATTAAAATTTTCAGAATCGTTAATTCACTAGATTTATTAGTCGCGACAACTAACTATAAATAAAATAGTCAATTTGAATGGTACATACTTTTTATTTATTATGGTCATATTATTATGAATTTATGATATCAATATTTATAGTTGTAGTCATCGGTAAATCAAACCTACCAATTTTTTTGTAGAAAATTGCAATGAATCATAGTCGGAAACTGTGGAAACCATAGTCGTGGAGGCCTTAGACGATGGACACAATAACTAGTGACTCTTAAGTGATCTAGTTTTCATTTGTTAGCTACTTTCTCCATTTAGCTGAGTTACAACTACCTGTTTGCATTTCTCTAAACTTTAGAAACTCTTTTAAAACAACTATATTGAATAGAATATTCTTTTTTTAAAATGTTATCATTTTGAGCTAATTATTTGATAGATTTTTAGGTTCCTCCCTTCTTTTTTACTGTTAAAGAGTTGGGTAAAAAGATGCCTTTGCGATCGGGAATAATAATAATAGTGTGCAAAGTAAAGTGAATGTAAAATGAAATGAAATGAGTCTATTGGATGATAAATGACAGTGACGTAAAAGAAAGCATAAAGGTGGTGTTTGGGTCCCCTAATCACTTATGCTTTTCCTCTCCTTTATCTTATGGCATTCACCTAATCTTTTATAAAGTTTAGTCGTTGTCTACCACTCCATACCTTTTTTTTTCCCTTCTATAATTAAGTTGACTTTTCTTACATAATCCCAATTTCTATTTGGATCATATTCCAGTTTTTTTTATTATTTATAGACCAAAAAATAAAAGACATATGCAAAAAGTAGAGAGATGTGACTCCCTTCATGTTCCTTGGTTGCTCTCTCTGTATAATAAACTAACGCAGCTCAGTATGATATCCTTAGAGAGGACTAATCATAAAAAATTGGGAAAATATGAAAATATTCATATACAATCGTGACACACTACCACCACAGAACATATAATATATATATATATATATATGTTATGAAAGAAGAATATTTTGTGAGAATTTGATGAAAAAAAGCAGTGTTTTGGGTTTCAAAACATTATGAGATTTAAGCAATTTAAGCAACTTGATCAGAGATTTTAAGCGGAGAACAAGATAGATTCGAGGAGCACCACAGATTCGTTTTCTTTCACCATCGTTTCAGAATTCAGACAGTGAGAGAGATCAAACAAAGCTTAAAAAATCAGACAATATAATGAAGGACCCCACAAGCAATATACGAACAAAAACAACGACTCTCATCTACAGTAGTGTGTACATATCCAAACGTAAAGATTTGAGTATTGATAACAAACCTAATTATATTATTATAATATATCTACTTTTAAGCTAAAGAGACTAATTGATTATACTTTTGTTCTCTTACAAAAATCATTTCTAGAAAATTCACGCCTGATTTAGACATACTTCTCTAATAATAATATATATTTTGTTTTCTTCTTTAACTCTCTCATTTTTGTTGGTGAGAAAGAGTAATAAGTGGGTTGGTTTTTGATTGGTGAATTTTGATTATATCGATTTTGTTTCTTTCTTTGTCTTTTCTCCGGCGATGCCAACGCCGGTGACTACTGCTAGAGAATGCTTAACGGAAGGAGCAGCACGTGCTCTCGACGACGCAGTCTCTGTAGCTCGTCGTCGAAGCCACGCACAAACGACGTCGCTTCACGCCGTCTCCGCTCTTCTCACCATGCCTTCATCGATTCTCCGTGAAGTCTGCGTCTCACGCGCCGCTCGTAGTACTCCTTACTCTTCCCGTCTCCAATTCCGAGCTCTCGAGCTCTGCGTCGGAGTTTCCTTAGATAGACTCCCTTCCTCGAAATCCACGGCGGAGGAGGGAGAAGATCCGCCGGTCTCGAATTCCCTCATGGCGGCGATTAAACGTTCTCAGGCGAATCAACGGCGGCATCCGGAGAGTTATCATCTCCAACAGATTCACGGCGGTTGTCAGACGACGGTTTTGAAAGTTGAGTTGAAGTATTTCATCTTATCGATTCTTGATGATCCGATTGTGAATCGGGTCTTTGCCGAAGCTGGATTTCGGAGCTCCGATATTAAGCTTGACGTGCTTCATCCTCCGGTGACTACGCGATTCGCTCGTGTTCGTTGTCCTCCCATGTTTCTTTCTAATCTTCCTAATTCAGATCGTAGTGGTGATGAGAATTCGAGGAGGATTGGTGAAGTTTTAGTGAGGAAGGAGAAGAAGAATCCTTTGCTTATTGGGAATTGTGCTAGTGAAGCTCTCAAGACGTTTACGGATTTGGTTAGTAATGGGAAGCTAGGGTTTGTTCCTATGGAGGTTAGTGGATTGAGTGTGGTTAGTGTAGAGAAGGAGATTAGTGATGGAGAAGAGATTGATTTAGGAAGAATTGTTGAGTTGAATTGTTCGGAATCATCCGGGTTGGTGCTTAATCTTGGAGAGTTAAAGGTTTTGACTAGTGAACAAGTTTATTCTAGTGGGAAGTTGGAGAAGTTGGTGATGAAGCTCTCGGATTTGTTGAAGCATCAGAGTAAGAAAGTGTGGTTTATCGGGTGTGTATCGAGCAATGAGACTTACCCGAAGCTTCTGGATCGGTTTCCCACGATTGAGAAGGATTGGGATCTTCATGTTATTCCTATTACTTCCCCTAAACCCTTGAGTCAAGGGGTTTTTCCAAAATCAAGGTATGTTTTGGAACTTGTTATAGAATTGTATATTTGGGAATAGTTTATGTTTTCAACACAATAAACTCTAATATTTTAACATATCCACCACTGTCATGCCATTTCTCTATCAGCTTTGTTCCCCATTTGCGTGGAAGTTGACATTATATATACCTTTTATATGTTTTACCACTGATTAAGTTTCTAAATATAGAGTGTATATTGTGGTTACAGCTTGATGGGATCCTTTGTTCCGTTTGGAGGGTTCTTTTCATCTACATCAGATTTTAGAGTACCACTAAGTGGCACAGTGAATCAGAAGCTTTCCAGATGTCACCTCTGCAATGAGAAGTATTTGCAAGAAGTAGCTGCTGTTGTCAAGGCTGGTTCGAGTCTCTCTCTGGCTGAATGTTCTGAGAAGTTGCCCTCTTGGTTACGAGCTCCAGAGACCGAGGTAGATAAGGGAACAGCGGGTACGGGTAGTAGTAAGGTGCGTTGTTAACAGTTTGTCTCATTTTTTTTTGCTTCTAATGATGTTATTGCAGTATCTTGAGAGAGGACTTGGTTCTTATTCAGTGCAGGCTATAGATGACCCAAATACTTTAGCCTCTACGACAGAAGCTCTGCAGAAGAAATGGGACAACATATGCCAAAGTATCCATCAGACTCCAGTATTTCCTAAACTCGGTTTTCAGAGTGTGAGTCCGCAGATTCCAGTCCAGACTGAGTTGAGTGTGAGAAGCCCGAGTGAGCAAACTAGTACTGGTATTCCCAGCAGAACTCCTCTAAGCTTTTTGGAGGCGCCTAAACGACTGAATCTGCCAATCTCAAAGCCAAAACATATGGAGGATCTCACGACATCAGTGACTAACCGCACGGTAAGTTCACCTTTAAGTTGTGTTACTACAGATTTAGGTTTGGGAGTAATCTATGCATCAAAAAGCCTGGAATCAAACACACTGAGAGAGAGACCGCTGCTGGTGACTCCAAACTCTTCTTTAGGACAGAAATATCAGAAATATTTTAAGTCTGTCAGAGAAGTACTCTCTCGTAAAGTCGCCTGGCAGACCGAAGCTGTGAATGCCATAAGCCAAATAATTTGTGAATGCAAAAATGACTCCACGAGAAGAAACCACACAAATGGAATTTGGTTAGCTCTTCTTGGACCTGATAAAGTCGGGAAGAAGAAAGTAGCGTCGGCTCTTTCTGAAGTGTTCTATGGTGGTCAGGTCAATTGCATCTCTGTTGATTTCGGGGCAGAGCACTATTTTCGTGATGAAAACTCTAGAAACAAAACTGTGGTTGATTACATAGCTGGTGAATTATCAAGGAAACCACATTCTGTTGTATTACTAGAAAACGTGGAAAAAGCTAAGTTCGCAGATCAGGTTAGTTTGTCCAAAGCTGTGAGTACTGGGAATCTTCGTGCTTCGCATGGAAAAGTGATCAGTATGAAACATGTGATTGTTGTTGCGACTTCTGGGATTGTCAAAGACAAAGATCACGTTGTTGAGCCTGTGAAGTTTTCTGAGGAAAGAGTTCTCAGCGTGAGAAGTTGTAATTTGCAGATAAAGGTAGCTGATGCTGCTAAAGTCGGGGTAAATAAGAGAAAACATGAGCCAGAAACAGAGCAGCGTCCTGAAAAGCTGCAACGTTCATTATTAGATCTGAATCTTCCAGTGAACGAGACAGGAGTTAGCTTTGATCATGAAACAGAGGACGCAAACGCTTGGTTTGAGGAATTCATCGACCAAGCAGACGGGAAAGTGACGTTTAAGCCAGTTGATTTCGATATGTTAGCCAAGAACATTCAAGCAAAAATCATTTCACATTTTGAGCAGTGCTTTGGATCCGAAACACATCTACAGATTGATAACGAAGTGATAATTCAGATTCTGGCGGGTTCTTGGTCGTCAGACGAAGAAGAGAGAAGAAAGGTTGATCAGTGGATGCAAACCGTTCTTGCTCCGAGCTTTGTTGAAGCGAGGCAAAAGTACGGTTCCAATCTTATGTTGACACTGGTTGCTTCTAGTTCTAGAGATGGAGCTGTCGGAGTAGAGTTACCAACCAAGGTGGATGTGATGTGATCACACATACAAATGAGGTAATTTATAGTTACAATCCTGATTGGTTTGGAGATTTTTGCTTGTAAATTACAATGTATAATAGACTTACGAGTAGCTGAGCTTACCACTTGGTACATAAGTTTGTTTAGGAGTTACCAATTTGCCATAACTTTTTGGGCATTTTGAGTTTAGGTATGTATCCTAATTTTGTTTGTAAACTCCTTATGCCCAACTTCCAGATATATATGCATTACTGTATCTTGGTAATGGTTTTGAAAATGAGAAAACAGATCTCCATAATACTGTACTCATTAAAGTCAAACCAGAAATCTCATTCAACAGTCAAAACCCTGTCTTTCTAAAGGCTGAACTGACATAATTGAGCAGTTCCGTAGAAAAGACATCGTTTAACTGATTTCTGTATTAAGAGTTATAAAGTGGATAAGAGAGCAACAGAGAGAAGTCCGTAGTGCGTAGGGAAGGGGAGGATTTGGATTAGATTCGGCTAATGTCGCGGCCGAAAACGAAAGTGGTAAGCCAATTGATGGCGACATAGAAGCGGTTTCTCCAGCTAACGACTCGAGTCAGATAGGCAGACCTCCATATGAACCAGCTAAGAAAACCTCCCATTGATATCCCTTTTCCGTCCTGCACAAGAAAACTCTCCCAAAACTTAGCTTTCTATATGTGTTTTTAGAGGCCTTTTAAGTGACGAAAGTGAATGATCTTTTAACATACCTTACTCTCACGGAGATCAACAAGAGCTTTGTATCTACCAATAGTAGCCATACTTCCCAAATGCTTATACACAAATGGTTCTCCAAGATCCATTTCCTTTGCCTTCCAAGCTCTTCCTCCTCCAGCTTTTCCCATCACGTTCAGTAGATTAGCCAAGTATTTGCCTTCTCGTTCAGCCACCTTCATTTATCAGAGACTTGGTTAATTAAGAATCTGCAGAACAAAAGTGTATATGAAACATTCACTTTGATTTATGAGAGAGACCTGTGCAAGAGCAGGAAGTGTTGATTTCCCTGTGCTTTCAAGATATCCACTACAGTCACCAATTGCAAACACGTCTTCTACTGAAGGTACACGCATCCACTCATTGATTCCAATCCTATGGAAACAGAATGATGCAAGCATTCAGAAACTCGGAGAAATATAAAACACAACACTTTTGTTCTGAGATTGGAATTAGCTTTACCTTCCACCTGGATCTTTAGGAAGACCAAGAGACTTCACAAATGAAGATGGACCAACACCAGTTGACCAGACTAAGAGACCGTAAGGAACTTCGGTTCCATCATCAAGGATTAGCTTCTGAGGCTTCACTTCTTTCACAATTCCACGCACAAGCTTCACCCCAGACTGAAGTAAAATATAGCATATTTTCAACATTCAAAATACACGAGTTCTGTACAATTCAGGGCACATAAAGTTTGCATTTGGATTTCATTGAATGAGCTATAATAACCTTGTCTAAGTGATTCATTGCGTAATGTCTGAGCCGATCATCGAAAGAAGAAAGTATATCCCTTGCCTGGAATGAAACACTAACTGGTCAAACTTACATTCATTAGACTGATCATATACAAACTTAATCAATGAAGTGAAGTCAGAAACAAAACCTCGATCAAAGTAACACGAATGTCGTCTTTGACATGAGTATATCTCTGACGAACATCTTTCATGATGAAATCACTCAGTTCACCACTAAACTCAACACCAGTCGGTCCACCTCCAACCACAACGCAATGCAACAGCCTCTTCTTCTCATCCACAGATATGCCTAATTGCATTTATGCAAAGTATTTAGCTTTCTTTCATTCAAAGATGATAACGTTCTGAAGTATGTGTTATTGTTACCTGGAACTTCAGAGAGCATGAGGTTAAGAAGAAGCTTCCTACGAATCTCCTGAGCATGGTGAACCTCACGAAGAAAGATAGCGTTTTCTAAGACACCATTAATCCCAAAAGTGGATGCTTCTGCACCACAAGCTAGTACAAGTTTGTCATAAGCAATCTTGAACTTCCATGGCTCCAATGAACTTAATCCATCAGTCACAGTCTCACAATGCACCTGATTATAACCAAGTGTAGGATCAGATATCATATACAACATAGTCAAGACCACATACATTGCTTTCACAAACACAAAAACAATTTTACAAATGCATAATTTATCAAAAAAAAAAAGAAGCCATTTTAAGAAATTTATCTTTGTGATTTACAAACATCATTAAAATGCAATTAAAAAAAAATCTAACTTGTGATTAGCAAAATATTTTATGAAAAAGATTAAAAAATTTTGGATTGTTTAATATGCAGAATTTTTCTTCAATTTCACAGCCGTAAGTAAATAACCCATAAACCCAAAATTCAATTTGAGAATTACGAAGCCCAAAAACAAATTAAACAAAAAAAAAAAAAAAAAAGGTAAAAANAAAAAAAAAAAAAAAAAAAGGTTAAAAATTTAGCAATTACCTCATGATTCTCAGCATCAAGTTTAGAGCAATTAGCAAGAAAGTAATAAGAACCAGGCTCTCTAGAAATCGCGGGTTGAATACGAGAGATCGGTTCAGCAACAGACCGAAACTCAAGCGTACCAACACAAGTAGAGGCCAAAAGAGGAGTAAACACCATATGGTTCCTCGGAGACACACAAACGACGTCGTAGATACTCGTATCGATCCCTTTCATAAGACGACAACCCGCCCAACCCGACCCGAGAACCAACACTCTCGGTTTCTCTCCTTCTTTTGTCGGAGCCAACCCATGTGGCTTCTCCTGCGGCTGCTGCTCGAACCCATTAGCTACCTCTTCGGTCTGTTGTTGCAGAGCAGTACAGAAACGAGAGGAGAGTGTGTAGGATTGTGGGTTTTTGAAGACGTTTCCGACCGATGAAGTTGTCGGAGAGATTCTTACAAGGTTTTTGATCCAGAACATGATTTCTTAATCTGTTGCCCTAAGGTTTTGGAGGAGGGAACAATTCTCTTCAACAAGCCGCCTTTGGTTCTGTATCACTGTGTAGAATAATAATGCGTCTGAGCAAAAAAACCTACGAGCCAGATTTGGAAATGATGACAGGTGGCATTATTCCAAATTATATGGCAAATTTTTTTGAGATTTGTAAGGAAAAAATAAAGTAGCCACAGAACATTTTAGCACAAATATATATAAACCAATATTGTGTGTGTTATAACATACGACTGGTTCGATATACAGACGAAGTTGTAACGACCGTACACGATGCCATGTGTGAGGATATTGATTGGGTAAAATCGCCCAAACAATTGGGAAAAATAATTCTGAATAAGCTAATGGTGGTGGAGATTCTACGAATAAATAGAAATAGAAAAATAAGAAGCGTCAGAAGAACTTGAAGCGCAAGAAAAGACAATAGAAAAAACATGTGATGATTCTAAAGAGAGACTGATGTGGGCCGCAAGAAAAGGGACGTCAGAGTTTTCGCTGACTGTTCGATTCACCGTATCGTGAGCAGTGACGGATTCAGTGTCTGATGGGCCACAATGCCTTCCCGTCGACAATTGATGGCCCAGTAGCTCATTTATATTGATTGGGCCCAATAACTTGTGTTGCGTCAAACAAAGAAGACGTTACAGATGTAGCAACTAGTAAAACTCCTTACGGTTGATATTATAAGATCGAATACAGTTTTACGTATTCTTGTTATCAGGATCCTAAGTTTGTTGTGTCTCTGAGTTTGCTTTTGAATATGGTTCTTTGTTTTAATAGTATGGTGTGGTGGTGATGGTGTAATTTAAGGACGAGGATGCTGCTACAGAAAACCAATTTGTTGAATGTGAGAGAAAATATTCGGGCGCGTGAATTTAATTACAGTATATAATTTGGAGGCTGAGAGTTGTATAGTGCACATAACGTGTTCGACGATTTGCTCCAAAGAGAACTTTTGTTCTCACAAAATTTCTTTCACTTCTCATCATCGCCGGGCAAAAATAATTTTGATTGTTGCGTTGGAGATGGGTCACTGGACGGTGGCGTGTTCACTCTGTTATGATTTTGATTTTTGGCGTTGGGTATAATCGTGGCGGCTTCTTGTTCTCATTACTTAGTCTTAGCACTTGTTAGTGGAAGGATGAATTTTCTTGCCTAGATCATACGTTTGTTCATATTGGCATCATATAGTTGTCATGATATGGAGTACTTCAAGTAGACCCATGTCGCTTGCAAATTGAGAGATGGAGAGATCGAGCAGGAAATTCTGGAGGAAATTTAGGCTGTCGGAGAATGTGAAGATGGAACAAGTAAAAACTTCCATGGAGAATGACTGTGAGGGTGCCTGAGGTGGACACGAAGAAGCTCCAAGTTAAGTCTATTGAAATCTTTGTCTGAGCTGAGCCAATTTGTAGTACACTGTTGCGTATTCTTGTTCTCTTGTGTATAACTCTTTCTCTAAACATAGTCGATGGTGTAAGTTTAGTAAAGTGGCGCCTTTTTACAACGGTTAATGCTAGAGTGTTTGTAGTGTATGGTTAAATTCGAGATGATTTTTATGGCTTCGTGTTAATCATCTGTTCAGGTTACTAGACTCGGTCAAGTATGTATCCGTCTTTGCCCAAAACAAAAGTGCTTTTATATCGGCAATATCTAATCGTCATGACTCAGTGGATTAGGGGACCCAAGTCAAGGTATACTTTCTTGCCCAATTCACATGTGCTTTATATTACGCGGTCATTTTCCAGTACCTTTTATGGTGTTAATCTGACCCACTTAAAAATCTTTCACATGATTGTGATGTCTTTATACTCTTTAACTTTTAATATCTTAAGGCCAAACAAGTCATCAGTCTCTCCAGTTTCTAAAAAGAGAGGAGAAATATGACAACATACGAGAGAAGTTGGTGGTGGGTTAAGGAGAAGAAGCAGATGGCTTTTGTGTTCGTGTCAATAACAATGATGCTTCAACTCCAGATGAAAGGATGTGTGGGGTGTGTGGAAACTGAAAGGAGAGGTCTCTTGGAACTCAAGTCGTATCTCAGCTCTTTTTTTTTTCCTGAAGCACCGAGTGTTTTGCAATCATGGAGTGATGATGATCCTACGAGTGACTGTTGTGCTTGGGAAAGAGTAAAATGCAGTAACTCTGTTGGTGGCCACGTCGTTGACCTCTCACTAAGTCTTCTCATGTTCTGGAATAAACCTGGGTCTCTAAATCTTTCTTTGCTCCATAGCTTCCCTCAACTCCAAAGCCTTGACTTTTCATCGAATGAGTTTGATCACTTCTTTGATCCCATCCATGGTACGTCCTTGCTTCCTTTCAGTGAAGTCACTGTTGTATTATTCATTTCATCTCTGATTTTTCTCTTTACAATTTCAGGTTATAAGAGTTTTCAGAGACTAGAGAAGCTGAGTGTCCTGAATATGTCTGGCAATCGTCTCAATAACAGTATTCTCCCTTTTCTAAGTGCAGCGAAGTCGCTCAGGACTCTCAATCTTGCTCTCAACAGCTTGGAAGGTGTCTTTCCTCCAAATGGTAATGAAGGATCTATCGCTTTTCTTTCCTTAATTTCTAGAGCATCCCAAACTAGCCAAAAACTTGATTTCCCATATTGGTGGATGAAGTTTTATACGCTACAGAAACAATCAACACGTGTAGTTTAATGGTCCATGTAGTTTCATGTGTACTTGATAAAAACTTATCAGATGTCTTGAAAGCTTCTTGATTTTCGTGTGGCAGAATTTGCTAACATGACAGAGTTAAGAGTGTTGAATTTTGGAGGCAATGGATTCAGCCGCTTTTCTGTTCAAGGTATAATGTTAAGAAGCTTAATTGTATACAATTGTTCTCCAAGAAAACAAAACAAATAAGAGGATGACTAAAGGATACATTGGTGTGCAGGTTTAATCAATCTCAGAGAATTGGAAGTATTGGATCTAAGCTTAAACAGTATAAATGACTTCCAAGCTGGTGACGGTGAGATATTCTTGTTTGCTTATAATGCATAGCTTATGATATAATAATGTTTTGGTCAGTTCAAGAACAAAACTGAAGACATTAGAACTTAGTTACAACATATCCTTAAACACTTGATAGTAAGAATGATAATTGTGATATATCAAAGTTGTGTGATAATGACGTATATAGCCTAGTTATGATAGTGATCGAGAGATAAACTCACTTGCTCTAAGCAGAACCTACAATACGGCTAAAGGAGAATATACTATTATAAACTTCTGCATGGTTTTAACTTGACCCATCTAGGTCGGATAATGAAATAGAATATAAACATATTGTGATAACTCATTGAGTAAAATAGAATGTTCCTTGGTTTGCATAATAGTTTTTGTTATTCTGGATGCCTAATGGAGCATACACAGATTTTCAGACATACCTAATACATCCATGCAATACTCGCCAATTAATTAATTTTTTATCCTTCCTACTGCAGGTTTAGTGTTTCCTTCATCTCTACAAGTGTTGAATCTTCAAGAGAATCAATTGTCTTTAACCCCCAAAGGTGAAACCATTCATCATCATTCGCATCTTCTAATTAAAAAAATTCCATGGATGTGTTGTGAGAGCAAGTTTTATTTTGACTATTTCAGGCTACTTAGAGATTTGCAGACTAATGAATCTCCGAGAGCTTGATTTAAGCGACAATACTTTGACAAGTATGCCTTATTGTCTAGGTAACTTAAGTCGTCTTCGAACTCTTGATCTATCACACAACCAATTGAATGGAAACCTGTCTTCCTTTGTGTATGGTCTACCATCAGTTCTTGAGTACTTGTCACTTCTTTATAATAACTTCAATAGTTTGTTCCTCTTCAACTCGTTGGTGAATCAAACAAGGCTCACAGTGTTCAGATTGTCATCAAAAGTTGGTACTATCCAAGTTCAGGCTGAGAGCTCGTGGGTTCCATTTTTTCAGTTGAAGAGGCTAACGTTACAAAATGTTAGTCTTGGCAGCAGGATGCCTGGGTTTCTTATTCACCAACATGACTTGCGCTACATTGATCTCTCACATAACAAGTTGACAGGACCATTTCCAACCTGGCTTGTGCAGAATAACACAAAGCTGGAGACTATTTTACTGAATAGCAATTCGTTGACAGAGCTTCAGCTACCTAGGCTTGATCATGGTTTGGGAATTCTGGATATCTCGAGTAATATGATAAAAAATTCAATTCAAGAAGACATAGGGACTGTCTTTCCAAATCTGAGGTACATGAACTTTTCTTCAAATCGTTTTCATGGAGCCATCCCATATTCTATGAGCAAGTTGAAAAATTTGCAAGTCTTGGACATGTCTTCAAACGGTCTGTCGGGGCAGCTACCGAAACCATTTTTAAGTTGTTGCTCTTCCCTGTGGATTCTAAAGCTCTCCAATAACCAATTCCAGGGGAGAGTGTTTCCTGAGCATGCGAATCTTACTGGTTTAGCTTGGCTATTTCTTGATGGCAACAAGTTTAATGGGAGTCTTGGAAAAGGTCTATTGAACTCAGCGGGTCTAGTGCTTTTGGATATATCAAATAATAGTATTTCAGGCACCCTCCCACTTTGGATTGAAAGAATGTCAAGCCTCTTTCACCTCTACATGAGAGTAAATCAGCTGAAAGGTCCTTTCCCTCCGCAGCTACAGAATCTAATGTGGCTTCGTACTATAGACATCTCACATAATAGCTTCTCTGGTTCCATACCAAAGAATCTTGATTTCCCATTTCTCACAGAATTGAGACTACAGAGCAATGAGTTTATGGGCGCAGTTCCTGACACTTTGTTCAAGGCTGAGAAGTTGGAGGTGCTTGATTTACGAAACAACAATTTTTCTGGAATGCTTGTGAACATTACTGAGAACATATCTAATCTGCGTGTTTTTCTTCTGCGGAATAACAGCTTACAGAGTCATATCCCTGAGAAAATATGTCAGGTGCTGAGTAAAGTTGGTATCCTGGACTTGTCTCACAATAAATTCAAAGGTGTTGTACCATCGTGTTTGGGTAACATGTCCTTTGGTGCAAACAATTACAGCCGTTTCAAGTCAATTGGTACACCTTACTCAAGTGAAACATTCTTCAAAGAGTGGAGTTATACAACGGCTCTTTACCTCGATAATGATCTTAAGAGTGGTGATCAATCGACACCGTCAATCATTGTGGACTTTTTAATGAAGAGCAGATATGAAGCATATCAAGGTGATATTATCGGCTATATGTATGGGGTTGATTTGTCAAGCAATCAATTATCGGGCAAGATTCCAGCTGAGATTGGAAACCTTGAGAATATCAAATCCTTGAATTTGTCAAGCAACCACCTCACAGGCTCCATACCAGGTAGCTTTTCAAAGCTGAAGGACTTGGAGAGCCTAGATCTGTCCAACAATAAACTAGGTGGAAGCATCCCTTCTCAGCTAGCCGGCCTCAACAGTTTAGGTTACTTCAATGTCTCATTTAACAATTTATATGGCGAAATCCCTTTCAAAGGCCATCTTGGTTCTTTTGATGAAAAGAGTTACTTCGGCAACGCTGGTCTCTGTGGCCTTCCGACCAATAAAAGTTGCAACCCTACGAAAGCCCCAGAGCCGAGTTCATCGAAGCAGGTCAAAGAGGAAGAAGAGGAGAGTGATGATCTGATTGACATGGTATGGTTTTATTGGACTTGTGGTGCGGTCTACATCTCCACATTCTTGGCTTTGTTTGCGTTCCTCTGCATAGACTCACGCTGGTCCTATCGTGTCGATCTTTTAATTCATCATCTCCACCTCTTCAAGGGTCGTTTTGTCTCCAAATGATTCCCTGGCTCGTGACTCCAAGGGCCAAGGTACACTATACTATACACTCCTGTTTGTGTGATTCAAATGCGTCCGTGGCTCATGAGCCCACGTTGTAGTATGTTTATATAAAGACAGTCAGATTGTTTTCTATTTGATTCCGTGGCTCATGCATACATGATCCCATACCATACATACTAATGCATTTGACAGCCTCTCAGATATGAAAAAACCGAAATATTAAGCAACTAAATAAAATCCTTATACGACTTAATCTCATGGAATTTGGGCCTCATAAGCCCAATTTGGCTCAGGAAACAACAACACACAGGCGCATTAACTTAAATTAGTAGTTTGAATCGAAAATTCGAAATGGAATCGGATCCTGAGCATGTCGCTGATTCTAGGCAACAACAACATCTTCGACCCATTCTCACTCGAATCCATTCAAGGATATTCCGTTTTCCTCGTCGTCTCTCTCTCTCGAGAGATACATCGGAGAGGGACGGCGCCGGATCGGCCGGGGATGAAAGTCGAGATAGAGGAAGACACGTGGCATCGTGTGGAGAGATCGAGCGGGCAATTTGGGTGCCGGAGAACGGAGACGAAGAAGCCCGAGGTTAAGTCTATTGCAATCTCTGGCTGAACCAATTTATCAGTTGTTTCTTCTAAATGTAGTTCTATGTGATTTAAGCGAAATGATGCTATTACTTCTAGAAGGATCGTGACGGCTTCTATTTGTCTTTGCACGTTCGTTTATAATGGCAGTAGTCTAATTTGTCATGATTGATATGGAATACTTAAAGTTGGATTAGTGGAATCATGCCCAAATTATTGTTGATGTCTCACTTAAGGGTCAATCTCCATTAGTCGTTATGCGATTGCTGCTAATCTAACCCACTCACAAATCTATCATAATGTTACCAATTTCTGAATATTGAGAAAAAACAATGGCAATATACGAGAGAAGTTGGTGGTGGGTTAAGGAGAAGAAGCAGATGGCTTTGGTGTTCATTATAGTAACGATGATGCTTCAGTTCCACATCAAAGGATGTGTGGGATGTGTGGAAACTGAAAGGGTTGGTCTCTTGGAACTCAAGTCGTATCTAAGCTCTTCGTTTACTCCTGGAAAAGAAAGTATTCTCCAGTCGTGGAGTGATGATGACCGTAGCTGTGATTGCTGCAATTGGGAGAGAGTCAAATGCAGTGACGACACTATTGGTGGCCACATTGTCCATCTCTCACTGTCTCAAATTATGGACAGACAAATTTTGGACAACGATCCATCTTGGCCATTAAATCTTTCTTTGCTCCATAGCTTCCCGCGACTACAAAGCTTAAACGTTTCAGGGAATAATATCAATAACTTGTTTGATCCCATCCATGGTACGCCTTTTCATGTTTTCAAGGAAGTTGCTATTGTATTTTTCAATTTCTCTTTACGGTTTCAGGTTATAAAAGCTTTCAGAGACTGAAGAAGCTGAGGATCTTGGATTTGACTGGCAATGATCTCAAAAACAGTGTTTTCACTTTTCTAAGTGAAGCAAGGTCACTCAGGACTCTATATCTTGGTGGCAATAGCCTGGAAGGTGTCTTTCCTCCGAATGGTAATGAATGATCTCTTTGATTTTCTTAGAGTAACGTAGAGACAGAGAACAAATCGAAAAACATCTCTTTGATCTCTTTGATTTACTTTGATTCTCAGAGTAACATAGAGCCAGAGAACAAATCGAAAAACATCTTTATACTTGAATTTCCATATAGGTGGATGAATGATAGATTCACTGTGTAAAAACGCTCTTTCTTGATCAATCAAATCGCTACAAGTGTTTCTGCAAAATGTACCAACACATCACTGTTTTGTTTCTTCCTCCTATACCTTTCTTTTCTTTCTCCTTGTACATGCTTTCCATGGTTTATCAATGAAGTTTTGTATGCTACAGAAACAATGAACATGTGTACTTGATAAAAACTTATCAGATGTCCTGAACGCTTCTTGGTTTTGGTTCTGCAGAACTTGCAAATCTGACAAAGTTAAGAGAGTTCAATTTGCAGGGGAATGCATTCAGATCCTTTTCCGTCCAAGGTAGAGTGTTCAAAATTCTAATAATACAATTTTGTTCTCCAAGAAGATCTGATATGAAAACAAATAAGAGGGTGACTAAGGGAGACATTGTGTAGGTTTAATCAATTTCAGGGAGTTGGAAATGTTGGATCTAAGCGTTAATAAGATAAGCGACTTCGAGTCTGGTGATGGTAAGGACAAAAATTTGTTTGATTCCATCCACAGTAAATTTTTACATTTTTTAAGGAAGTTACCATTATATTTTCTCAATTTATCTCCCCTCTCAGATCATATGCGCTTTCGGGGAATGGAGAAATTGAGGACCCTGGATTTGTCATTCAATGGTCTTAATATCAGTGTTCTCCCTGTTCTAAGTGCATTGAGGTCGCTCAAGACTCTAAATCTTCGTTTCAATAAGCTGGAAGGTGTCTTTCCTCCGGAAGGTAATGAAGCACCTCATTTCTTTATATTACTGTGTCGTAGATCCAAAAACCAAATCGAAAACACTTAGTAAAAGTACTTGACTTCCCATATGTGTTATGAATCTCATATTCTTATACTCTACGGAAACAATGGACATGTGTGGTCGTTGGTCAATGAACTTTCTTGTGGACTTGATGATAATTCATCAAATGTTTTGGAATAATTATTTAATGTCCTTCTTTGTTTTGGTGTGGCAGAACTTGCAAACATGACAGAGTTAACAGTGCTGAATTTGGAAGGCAATGAATTCACCTTCTTTTCCGTTAAAGGTAATATGTTACAGTCGAATATTGCAGTTTGTTCTCCAAGGAAAAGGATAAAGACTAAAGGTGACATTGCTGTGCAGGTTTAATCAATTTCAGGGAGTTGGAAGTATTAGACTTGAGTGGCAACAGTATACACGACTTGGAGGCTAATAATGGTGAGAGGAACACAGACATATAGGCGAGATATTCTTGTTGGCCTATAGCATTGATAATGATATCGTAATGTGTTGCTACAGAGTTAAGGACCACAAATTTGAACACATTAGATCTTAGCGGCAACGAATTCTCAGACACTGCCCAACTTAAAGGTTGGTTGAGTACACAACGGATTTTACCATTTAACTGATATATGATCTTTAGCTAACTGTGTATTCTATATCTAATCTTAACACTTTTTTTTTTCTTTTGAGAGTCTCTAGGTTTAGAACATCTTGTGGAGTTGAAAGTCTTGAGGTTGGCAGACAATAAATTCTACCACACTGGATCTATTCAAGGTAAGGGAGTAAATATTTTTGCAGGAACAGACAATTGTATTTGGAAAGGAAACACTACTATCTATATATGCGTGTGTGTGTGTGTTTACTTGACAGTAAGAATGATACTTGTGTTGATGCAGTATTCAAAGATATGCCAAAATTGCAAGAACTTGATCTATCTGACAATGATTTCACTGACATAGGTGAGACGATGATCAAGAGAAAAACTGTGACTAATAATTTGCAGTATTTTTTAAATAAGGACATCTGCATGTAAGACTTTTTTTGTGTGTGTTTATTGATCAATCCAATTGCAGATTTAGTGTTTCCTTCATCATTACAAGTGTTGAATCTTAGAGAGAATCAATTGTCTTTGAGCCCCGAAGGTGAAATATTACAACTCATACTTTTATCTTTACAAAGCAGTTATGTGTTATGAGCGGACTTTTGTTTTGACTAATTTCAGGCTACTCAGAGATTTGCAGACTAAGGGACCTCCGCGAGTTGGGTTTACGCAATAATTCTTTGACTAGTATGCCCAATTGTCTTGGTAACTTAAGCCGTCTTCGAACTCTTGATCTGTCACACAACCAATTGAAGGGGGATTTGTCTTTCTTTGTGTCTAGTCTACCATCAGCACTTGAGTACTTGTCGCTTCTTGATAATAGCTTCAACGGCTCATTTTTGTTCAGCTCATTGGTCAATCAATCAAGGCTCACAGTATTCAAGTTGTCATCAAAAGAGGGTGTTAGACCCGAGCATTTCTTCACAAACAAGTATGGCAGAAGAAGGAAG
>OVAP01000626.1:0-32203 GCA_900406295.1 Aurinia saxatilis
TGTGCACTTGCAGTTAGAAATACATAGGGTAAAACTTTGTGTATCAATCATGATCACTTTACTGCTATGCAATTTGGTTCCTCGGTCAAGCAACGATCATGTGGATATGAACATGTAGAAGTTATGAATTGAATAGATGGTATGGAGGGAGGACATATATTGTGATAATGATGTTTAAGGATTGAATTGATGATATTGAATGAATATGCATGGAAGATAGAGGTATATAATAATTTTGGTACTTATTTGTATATTGCAAATGCATATCATATATGTATGTTTAATATAAAGTAATGCTATATAATGTTTTTTTTTTTTGAAGTTGCACAAAAAAAATTTCTCTGGTGAGGGCCTTACCTTTTGAAACTCCATATCCCCAATCCGTTTGTTCTGCCTTGGAACTTGTTATAAATCCTCTTTTTGTTTTTGTCAAATCTAAACTTCACTGGGCATTGTAGAACAGAGAAAAATCGGTGTGAAGAAATGTGGAGGAGCTCGAGGTGGGATGTTTTGCCACATTACTTGAGCATATATAAGTTAAAGCTAGGTAATCATATGGATTTTTATGCCCTTTTTATGTATAAACCAGAACATGTAAGATGGTAGAGCGGCACTAACAAGGTAAAATACATATATATATATCGTTCCTTTAACACAAATCTATAAGAAGACGAAATGTGTTTTTTTAAAGTGGTTATGTCGTCTTGACAATCAGATACATGGTTTGTGTTGAGGTTAAGATTGCCATGTAAGAATTATTTGGGGTCATACATGTATAATCAATGTGTTAGGATCATTATTTATAGTAGTCAAAACTTATGCGGTTACTTTAATATAAAGTAAAAGACTTAGGGCATAAGTGTTATGAAAAATTAATATGTGGATACTTTTGGTAATTTCTAATTTGATGAAGGGCTGAATTAGAAATTAATTATATAAATATATACAAGGTTATGGTCCCACAACAACCTTAACGTAAGAAATAGAGGAAAACCTCTCTGCATCCCATCAAGAGATATCTACAGCTTTTCTGGGTTTGTTGTGAAGAGCCTAACCAATCCCAAAGCTCATGCTTTTCATAATCCAATCTCAAACCTTAAGCATGGATTCATCAGGTACGCTTCCGCTTCAGTTCTTATTATTCAGAAACTGGCATGTGTTTATGATTATAAAAATCATAAATATTTAGCATACCACCCTCTTGAAACTCCACCAAAGGATCTTCACATTAGAGACAGATCAGGGGTAGTTCATCTAATGAACTCATGTTTTAGTGTTGGTTTTAAGCTTTCAAGGATCTAATTTCTGAAATTTTGTTGAGTAGTATTTTCCTTTACTATGAATAGGTTCCATTAACATTACCCTCTATCCACATTTCACATATCAAATTTTTGCTAAATTTAAATCATTTGTTCCAGAATATTATCTTATTTCCAAACTTTGAGACCATAGCGGTGACACTGGTTTTTAGATTTTCTTGCATTGAGGGATACACGGTTTTGTAAGTCATGATGTTGCATTTTTTCAAGCATGAATATGATAAATAAATAAAGTTATGGGTGAATTATTCTAAACAGAAATTCTCCCACAATGTTCAAGTTTCAGGTATGAATTTGGTAATGCATCTGGAGTGGAAGTAACTTTCAAGTATTGAGGAGAACTTGGGTGTTAACAATGAGATTATTTCGGATAATTTTGGGAATAGAGATTTCTAAGGAGAAATCTGCGGTATGGAAGTCTTATCAAACCTTTTTTATGTGGAGAATGGCATGATGCCTCGGTTACATAGAGAAAATGGGTGAAAGAATATCTGCGTAGCCCGTTTCCATCACCGTGTGGTCAAGTGTCGAGACCATTGATTGTTTCTGCTAGTAAAAAAGTAATTAGCAAAACACTGGAAAATGTATTGGCCAGCAAGTCCCTAATTGCAGGATTTCGCAGCTTAGGAAGTTGGAATCTTAGGTACTTTATGTTAAGAGGAGAGATGGAAGTGCAAAGAGTGCAAGTAGATATGATCATGGGGATTCGTAATCTTCTTGCTTTCCTTTTGAATTTATGATACATTTATAGAAGAGTTCACCTATTAAGTTGAATTTATTTTTGTTTCAGAAGTTAATGATGCAGCGTTGTTGCTACGTGTTGGAATTCCGTTTGGGATAATGTCATCACTTATACCAAACCAAACCGAATTAAACAAGGTCAAATGAGCGACAAAGCAGACAAAGAACTTGGTAAAGGAGTCGGAAGATGAGCTCAAGACGAAAACTCATTGACAGTGAATGATGATTTATACAATCGTGGAAAACAGTGTGGTGAAAAGATTCCATAAGAACATCAGAAGATGTGAATTTCTCAACGCTGCAAGGTCTACTCGGTCTAAGTGACGAGGAAGAAGAGGTCAAGAGTGAGATAGAGAAGGAACTTATAAAACAGATAGGTGACAAAAACAAAACAAGGATCTGTATTTTTTTGTCGAATCTTACCTCTTTTTATTTTGAAGTATAAGAATCATTTATGATCTATATATATTAGAAATATATAACGGTACAAGAATCATACAAACACAATGGTGCAAATAAGGAGAACCATTAACAAGAAGTACATGATGTTCTTCAATTGTTGATAGCCTTTTTTTCATAACCAAACTTTTTTAAACCAATTATATATCAGAAAACTGTAAATAGAGTTGTACTTGTGGAATCCACACATAATTTTCTTTTACTATTATATGAGTTTAACATATTGTGAACATAATAACAAACAATATACGTTGTTTTTTTTTTAATCCAAAACAATTTAATAAACATACAAAACACAAAATCAACTTTCAAAAACTTATTAATAATAAATATAAAAATTACAAATCCGCGCGTAGCACGGAACACGTCTCTAGTATACATCTATAAAGTTAGATTTTCTCCCTTCTGGTGAAGACACATCATCAGCCACATGTCTACCACATCATTCCAATATTTAATTTTAATAAAAGATTGAGTTTAATATTTACTTCACATATTTACATGTTTAGTTTTAGTACATTTAATTACAAATGGAATGTCGAAAGACATATATGATATCAATTTTAAAGTATATTATCATATAAGTATTAACATTCAATTTTTTACATATATAAAGTTAGATTTTCTCCCTTCTGGTGAAGACACATCATCAGCCACATGTCTACCACATCATTCCAATATTTAATTTTAATAAAAGATTGAGTTTAATATTTACTTCACATATTTACATGTTTAGTTTTAGTACATTTAATTACAAATGGAATGTCGAAAGACATATATGATATCAATTTTAAAGTATATTATCATATAAGTATTAACATTCAATTTTTTACATATATAAAGTTAGATTTTCTCCCTTCTGGTGAAGACACATCATCAGCCACATGTCTACCACATCATTCCAATATTTAATTTTAATAAAAGAATTAGTTTAATATTTACTTCACAAATTTACATGTTTAGTTTTAGTACATTTAATTACAAATGGAATGTCAAAAGTCATATATGATATCAATTCTAAGAGTGTATAATCATATAAGTATTAACATTCAATTTTTTATTAGTTGTAATATTAAATAATGACTTGAAATAAATATTTATATTGAACTCTTTTGATAGAGAAGTGCTAGTGCCATAACTGTGACCATGACTTGTAGCCTAGTGGTTTGTGCTAGTGTCATCACTGTGTCAACGTCTGGGTTCGAACCCAACTTAGTGCATATTTGCATAATTGTTGACAAAAAAGAAAGAAGTGATAAATCACACATAATGAAATCAATTAATCCGATTTATCTATTTTGATAACATTGTGACAAATAATAATCGATTTAACAACAGAACGAATAATATGAAAAGTAATCAATATTTGAAATACGAGAAGACCAATTTTTTTTTGTAAATAACCACACCTTCTTATCTCTGCCAATTTTCCAACCTCAATATTCTAGTATTAAGGTGATGTTTGGTTCACCCCCGCTACCACCCGCAAACATAGAATTGCGGGTGTTAGCGGTTATTGGCATTTGTGCAACTTTCTACCGGTTTTAGCCGTTTAAAACATTGTCCATCCATATTTTACAAAATTATATATTAATTTTTAATATTAAAACCTTGGCAACCATTTCATAATTTATGGTGATTAAAAAACACCAAGTTTAATTTTATATAATATGTTATATTTATGATTACGATTGCTTTATCTTACACAAATCATAAACTATTAAATCAGTGAACATTCATGTCAATATTAATTATGAAAAATTGATTAAAATAAAAAATGAAATTATATAATTTAGCTTGATATGTATCCCTTCAGAATATTATTATTGTTAATATTCTTCCGTGAAATAAAATGAATTGGGAAGAAAAACAATCTTCAAAGCGCATGAAAGAAATATAGCCAAAATAAATGAAAGAGTACTAGAGAGGCAACCAATCTTTTAAAGTCTTAGAAGACATATATTAAAAATGAGCAAGTAAAAAATTGATCTTACAAATAGCTATAAATATCAAAATGATTAGTAACTATTTCACATTTTCATGCATGATGGTAAGAATTTTTAAAAAAAATTTCTTATAGGATATTATACTTTGTTTTTATAGATAATTAATTATCTTATCCAACACAAATAATAAACTATTGACTTCATCAAGATTTTTATTAATAAATATAAGAATTAAAAATAACAATTAAAATTTTTTATCGCAAACTAAAACATTGATTAAAACCTTTGCGAAATGATGTGAGGTAAATATAATGATGGATATTTTTACTGTGTCAAGTTTACCGTCATACGATATACTTTCAAATAGTAAATCACAAAACTATGTATCATAGATATTTTTAAACAACATGACAAAAAAAATTTTAGAAGTGTGCTACAATTATCACAATGTTTGTGGCACATCGTTATCTCAAGAACAAAATAAATGAAAAGGAAAAAAATTAACATTTCTTGCGCGTAGCGTGGATAAACCACTAGTTTGTAATAAAATTAATAAATCAAATGATTAAAAAATGAAATCATTTGCTGGAATGTTTTGAATAAATATGTATATATAAAACATTATAAATAAATATAACTTCATAACATTTATTAGTTTTTTTAGATACTTCAAAAATATATTACTATATCTAAATTTTTAATTTGAATACCCCCGAATTTTATGATCTACATATGTTAAATAAATTGTTAATTTGGATAAAAAAAAAATTCAACCAAAACCGAAAAAATAATATCATATAAGTGGGCAAAGCATATAGTCATTATGAAACTAATAGACACCAAATTGATTTGATTCCTTCAACAAATGATTATGTTTTTTTTTTACTCTAAACACCACTTCTTGTGAAACCAATATACCCCAAGTAGGTCTGGTTCCTTTTGACAATAATTATATTGCTTTGAACAACGTGATTCCTCCTCAAACCAGCATGGAAGGCATGGGTTCGGTTCCTTACGAGCAAGGTAATGATGTTCTGATAGGGGTGATATTTTACCGCTTTTTACCATATATTTCAATTACTTTTTATGACGAAACTAAAGGATTCCAAGATAAAAGTGATTGTTTTCAGTATTTTATGTTTTCAAAGTGTTTTTGTGGAAATAAGGCTTTTTAAGGTCATAAATGGGCATTATTCTCCAAGTTCAGCAATTCAGCACCAGATGTTCGGGGCCAGATGAATCTGTTGTGCATTTTGGATTGAAGTGAGAATTGAAGACAATCAGGCCACATGAGTCAGCTGTCACATGGGCTTGGAATCAAGTCATTCGTCCCAACGACCAAGAAGTCATTCCCTTAATACTGAAGACTGGTGAAGAGGATCAGTTCCACGCTCCATAAGTTTGGCCTTAGATGAAGACCTTCTTGAACATAGATTGGTTTGAGTTTTTTTAAAAAGATAGATGAAGAAGTCAGCTTTCCAATGCAAGTGGAATGAAGAAATTCGAACGGTTAGATATCGAGTTATGTTGATTCTACGGAAGACAGATTGTGTAGTCTCGATGTGAAGCAGTCGAAGAACACAAAGGAAGAACGATTGATCGATTGTCATATTGGATCGATCAATCAAGTCCCAAAAATGTATCTTGAAGCCCATGAATTGAAGCTCATGAGTGAGTCAAGGTCCAAGGATCCATTAGAAGCTTCCAGGCGTGTCAAGATATTTAGTGGTTACCAAAATATATTTTTGGATAACCATCGATCGAATATCCTTTTTATTCGATCGACTGAAGAAGATTATATAAAATATTGTGAATCTCCTCATATGATCCTCTCTTATCTCTTTACTGAAGCCTTTGGTCGTGCCTCACTCACTATATAAAGAGACCTCTCATCTCAGAGAAGGGTGTGCCTCTCTTTCACCAAAACTCTCAAGAGAGAGCACTTTGCTTTCATTTCTTTCTCAAATCCTTTTGTAATTTCGTCTTGTTGTTGTAAGGGAGAAGATTTCATACTCTTTGTCTACTGATTTGGAGAAGTTTTTCTAAAGCCTTTGCTGCATATTTATGATACTGATTTCTATGGTTTTTGCTATTATATTTGAGTAGATATTTTGTTGGGAATAGGAGTTTTCAATAGGATTTTCATGGCTTTACATATAGGTAAGATTTATACTTATTACATGATTGCTTAGATTTGACACCCTAGGTAATTTGTTATATGTTGATCTCTTCATTTTGACAATATGATGAGATTGATAAGAACTATTGTTAAATGATAGGTAAACAACTTATGTGGCTTGCTTTCCTAGTTTACACTTTGTGACTATTGTGTGAATTAGGATATTAGACATGTTTAATCACTACTATGAAAATAGGAAGGTTAATTTACGACTGGCTTGAATACTTAACCAGATTTATCTGCCTATAAAACCTGAATAGTTTAATCCATGAAACCTAGAGAATTCTCTGAAATCCGACAATTGCAACACTTGTTTCTTTACTGTTCTCTTTTATTTCGTTTTTCATTTTATAACCCAAAAACCTTTCCAATCGATCAAACGACTAATCTCATTCGATCGATTAAAAAACCCAAAACTATATTTTGTTGCTTAGTTCAAGTCGAATCGATTTTGCTGTTGTGTACACTTTGCCTCCCTGTGGATTTGATCCCTAAGTACTACTGTGAGAGCATGTGCGCTTGTAGGAATATTTTGGGCGAAAACTAAATCCCCATCATGTTCCAATCGAAGATCTGATTTATTTTGAATTTGATGTCAATGAGATGGGTATGGATCTTTGGTTGGGACATAATATTCCCTTTGAAATAAATAATCATGTGTCGACAAATCATATGGGTCATGAATCCAAATTCAATACACCATTGAACTCGGTTCCTGACACTATTTTTGAGGATCATGTTCAGTTTACTGCTATGCAATTTGGTTCCTCGGTCGAGCAACGATCATGTTTATATGAACATGTAGAAGTTGTGAATTGAATAGATGGTATGGAGGGGGGACATATATTGTTATGATGATGTTTAGGGATTAAATTGATGAGATATTGAATGAATATGCATGGAAGATAGATGTGTATAATAATTGGTACTTATTTTGTATATCGCAAATGCATATCATATACGTATGTTTAATATAAAGTAATGCTATATAATTTTTTTTTTTTTAAGTTGCACAAAAAAAAATTATCTGGTGAGGGCCTTACCTTTTGAAACTCCATTGATCCCCAATCCGTTTGTTATGCCTTGGAACTTGTTATTTATCCTCTTTTTGTTTTTGTCAAATCTAAACTTCACTGGGCACTGTAAAAAAGAGGAGAATCGGTGTGGAGGAGCTCGAGGTGGGATGTTTTGCCACATTACTTGATCATATATAAGTTAAAACTAGGTAATCATATTGATTTTTATACCTTTTTATGTATAAACCAGAACATGTGAGATGGTAGAGCGGCACCAACAAGGTATATATATATTGTTCCTTTAACACAAATCTATAAGAAGATGAAATGTGTTTTTTGAAAGTGGTTTTGTCGTCTTGACAATAAAATATATGTTTTGTGTTGAGGTTAAGATTACCACCCTCTTGAAACTCCACCAAAGAATCTTCATGTTAGAGACAGATCAGGGGTAGTTCATTGATAGGGATTAGTTTTTGCCAAAAATATTTTCTGCAAGCGCACAGGTTTCGCAATAGTACTTAGGGATCGTATCCACAGAGAAAGGGGTTGCTACGCTGCAAGCCTATTGGATTCAAATCGAGCTACGATGCAAATATGGTTTTTGGGGGGTTTTGATCGATCGATTGAACAGTCGACCGATCGGTCGGAATGGTTTTTGATGAAATCTAAGAATCTACTGATGCAAAATGAAAACGGTTGAAATGCAATTAATCTATGTGTTGGGAATTAGGTATTTCTCTAGAAACACAGGCTGGATTATTCAGATATGTAAGCAGCCTTCGTATTGAAATCTTCCTGACTCAATCCCATTTCAAACATAAAGCACATGACCTTAACAAAGGGGCAGTCATGATTTCTACTAAAGGATTGATATGTCAACCATACACATGGCTCTCTGGTCGAGATCCCACATGTATAGCTTATCATTTACTCGTCAGATCTTCTACCTAATGGTGTTTTAGCGAAGAGAATCTAATATGAAAAGCTAGGTGATCAAACTAACAATTCTCAGTTAATTCTAGTAAATACAAAGTTCTTTCAAATGACCAACAAACACTCTATCTACCAAACCATGCAACTATGAAAACCTTGATCCCAACGATCAAATTACTCTAACATAGATGAGAGAACCATGAAGAGCAAAATAACCATGCAATATAGAAACATGGGTTCAAATACAAGAGATTATCTCCCCTAGCAACTATAGAAATAAAAACAATAAAAGATTTAAAGAGTTTTGAAGGCAAAGTGCTCTCTCCTAGGGTTTATGTGGAGTGGAGAGGAACACCCCTTTTCAGAGACGAGAGGTCTCTTTATATAGAGGGTCGAGGACGTCTGAGGGCTTCAGTGAAGTGATATAACCGAATCAGTTGAAGAGAATCAGAATATTTTATCTCTTGCAATCGATCGGTCGTTGTTGGATCGATGTTTGATCGATTCACTCATTAAATATCCTTTTCGTATCTCCTGATTCTTCTCACGTGCTTTTTGTTGTCTTCAGATATTACCCGAATATATGGAGTGATCTTGTGAAGTTTCTAGAAGTCTTCAGTATTTATCCTCTTACTGGTCGATCAGTCGCCTTGTTGGTCGATCGATTGGGCTTTAAGAGTAATGGACTCCATAAGGCTTCTCTTAAGCGGGCTATAACTCCAAGGCTAATTGTCGAATGAAGATTCAGGGCCCAAGTTATAGCTGACTCAGGTGGCTTCTTTGTCTCCAAAGTTCACTTCAATCCATTTTGCGCATCATCTTCGTCTGAGGTCCTACTCTCGCACCGGATTTCTGATTTAGGCGATAAATGTCCATCTTTGTGCCTGAAATGCTTATTTCTTCCAAAAATACTTTCAAAACATAAAATAGTGAAAATCATAGCATTTATCTTGAAATAATTTGGTTTTATTATCAAAAGCACTTGAAATATATAATAAATGTGGTAAAATATCAGTCCTATCAAATCCCCCAGACTTTGCTTTTTTCGTCCTCGAACAAACAAGAAGCTTTAAGAAAGGAAAATAGGTTTGAAAATTCTGGAATACCTCTTACTTATTACCGTAGCTGAAGGACTGTGCTTCAATGATTTCAGGCTTATCTGAGGATTTCATTTCGTAGTCCCGCCACAACTCTTCCAACTGGTCCAACATGAATCTCAACCTGCAAATACCCTAAAGGTACAAAAATCCGACTCTCTATATTCATTTATATGGCGTGAGCTTTTTTACTGGAAAATATCAGATAGGTAAAACAGGCTAGGTGTGTAATGAGAGGGGGCTAATATTTAGAGGTGAGGCTAGTGTGTTTAGGGTTTACCGTACTCAAGAGAAATGTGATATGTTTGCAAAAAAGCAAGAGAGATCGGACCGCTTGATGGCACAGTTCCCCAATCACTCTCTCCTTAGCTCGGCTCGTTCCTCCCCCAGACTTAAATTCTCTTAAGGGAATCTAAAGTCTTCTTGAACATCCACGGACTCCTTTAAACGTTACCTCCTTTCTTCATTTTTGATCCCTGATTCCCTGCCTTTTTGCTAAACAAATATGGATCCTAAAGCTTCTTTCTTTTTTTTTTCTTTTTTTTTTTTTACAATGAAGCTTTCACCATATAGAGCAAGGCACGAATTTTACCTTGATTTTGATGAAATATTAACAGGGAGATCAGCTTTGAAACCTTCTCTTTGAATCTTCAGGCATGTGTTAAGATCGTGCATGCCCTTTTTCGCCAGTCTTCACGAGTGATTGGAAAACTGTGTTGGTCTCATCTCTCCGGCCGTTTTACACATATTGCATATAAGACAAGAAAGAAAAAGAGACTGCATGGGGTTTGAAAAGAGGTTAGGTTATGGGTGTGGTAACAACTTAAAAATAAGTTGACCATTCAGGATCAGCAAGAGAGTGGTAAAGTGGATAAGAAGTCTTGAATGGATTTGTTTTTCCTAGTCTAATACCTCCAGCAAGAAAGATTTATAATCCGGTTTAGGTCCAAATAAAATAAAGTCAGAAATTAGAGTTATTAAAGTACGTGCAAACCGAGATGTGTTGGGGAAGCTTGAGTATGGGGTTTCTGAATTGATTGTCCTTGATAAGTCCTGTAAAAGTGGTTACTCATCCACAAAAGTGGGTGTAAAAACAACTAAGGTTCGAAAATAGGACTGAAAATCAAATTTTCTTTAGAGAAATACGTTTTGAAAATATCTTAAAATTTTTGAAAATTTCGAAAAGTTTGTCAAAGAGAGCCAAAATGAACAAAAGTAGTTTGATAATGAGGAACACCCCCCCCCAGACTTAAACTACATCTTCCTCGATGTAAAATTTGTGGAGAATGGAAAATTAAATGAAAATAGGTATGCTAGGAACCGTTACCTCATTAGCATCGAACATGTGTGTGGCATCCATTTTGGTCATCGTAATGTGACACTTGGAAAAACAATTTCCAAGGTACTGGGATATCCAGTTATCGTCTCTAATGTCATGATTCTTCGAAGAACGGATGGTCTTCCCTTTTTGGTGCACCCATCTAGCGATTGATGCTTGCATCGATTGATCATTTCTGTCGGGAAAAAATTAAATATTAAGTTGTTGTATCCCGTTTGTTTGCGTAGTGGCTCTCAACTGTGCGGTTTATCCGCAACGTGAGTCTGGACGGTTTTCTCCATTACTTCTGTAAAATGAAAATCACGAAACAAAGAAAGAAACATACTACATAGATAAAATTCATGTTTTAAACACCACCAAAAAATAAAGCAGAAGTCTGAAATAAAATGAAAAGTAAAAGAAAAGAAAGAAAAGAAGATAATGAAAAGAAAAGAAAAAGAAAAAGAAAAAGAAATGGATACTCATTAACTCTAAGATCGGGGGCTGCGGCTTCTGCTCCTGTCTATGCGTGTACTGCTAGGGCCTCCCTCATCAGTAGCTGGAGTGCATATGCACGAGGTGGGAACTCTCACCCTAGATAGCGGGCGGGCCATCCAATGGAACACTCTGTGGCTCCGGCTCTGGGTCTCCACGCTCCAACGTGTGACAGCGAGTGTGTCATCAAGATCAGCCGGCGGCGGGATAGAAGTATACTCAATAGGCATGGGTGGCAGCAGCGCCGCATATCCTTCCCAAGTAAACTCGGGGGGCAGTAAAAAATAATGGTCCTGACAGTGCATCTGCCTCGGCAGAGTTGGGCCTGGCTCTCGTCGCTCACCTACATCTAGTACTGGTGCGTGGTGGCTGACACAGTTCCAACGAGTTAGGCCTGCATGCCAGGTCTGCCTCCTCGTCTACTGCCAAGTCTCGCTGAGGAAGTGTACACCAGAAAGACCCCTCGGCGTCGCTGAACTCGTAGTAGCGCTGTTGAGTGATGATACGACAGTCCTCCTGGTACGCTATATCGATACGCTCCCTCTGGTTGGTACGATCCCCTGGAGGTACTATCACACCATGTGGCTCGAAGATAGGGTAGAGGAGGCTACATGAGTAATCCTACATCTTGTAGCGGGCGCCTGGCAGGTAGTGGAACTTTCTCTCGGCGAGGTTGTTGGCTAGAACCATGCCAAGGTTCACCGTCTCGAAGTCGGGAATGGTGTTGTAGATGTCTGACGTGACATCTACTGATAGTGATGATATTTTACCGCTTTTCAATATGATTTGTCGATGTTTTTAATAAAGAAACTATTTGATTTGAAACATAAACTACTGGATTTCCCATTTTTCAGTTTGCAAAGTGTTTTTGTGAAAACAATGCATTTTAGGTCACAAATGGGCATTTTTTACCAAGTCAACATCAGAAGTCCAGGCCCGGATGAAGGAGATGTTTATTTTGGAATGAAGTGAGGACAATCAAGCCACGTGAGTTAGCTTTCACATGGGCTTGGAATCAAGTTATTAGCCCTCAGGGGTAAGAAGTTAACCCCAAATCAGTGAAGGTGTATCCAGAAGTTCGCATGAAATGAAGGCCCAATCGATTGGACCGGAGGCCCACCGATCGATCGAAGCACATAATCTCAAGGAAGCTTCGAGAACAAATTCAAATATATATACCATTGCATTTGGTGGGGGGATATTAGATTACGTTGGGATAATCACTGAAGATACTGAATCTTCAAAAATGCGTTTGAAGATATCAATCGATCAGTGAAGATAGCTACGACCGATCGATCAGAAGAGGATAATCACAAATAATTGGATTCTTATCCAAATCTTCCTCCTGATTAGTCTCGACTCTATACCCGACTCTCTCCCCTATAAATACAGACAAATGAAGCCAGGGAGAATCATCATAAAATACTCAAAGGCTTCCAGGTGTCCAAGCTAATAGTTTACCAGTTTCTTTACTTTTATTGCTTTGATCATTGCTTCAAGGTCGAAGTTTGTAATCTCTGCATTCCGGAGAAGCTATTATGAACCCTCTTTTAATACAAACAATTTTCATTGTCATTATGTCTACTTTTACCATGTCTAAGTAGTCTTTTAGTTAGGAATAAGGTTTTGCTAGAAGGAATCATGGTTTGGTAGATAGACAATAGGATTGTGTAATGAATAGTTTACAGGCTTACTTTCATATTAGATCTTAGCATAAATCATAGGATAAACCTGTTACTAATACACCATTTAGAGTAAGAGATCCAGAACTTGATAGTGAAAGTTTTACTATTTATAGTTTAGTAGAATTTGATTTCTTGAACTTAATGCCTTGATTAATTGGTTGATCAGTCCATAGGTTCTCTTTCTAAAAAGATATATGTTAGAGTTAACTCGGATACCAATTGAACTAGACTGGCTAAGCCTGACCATAAGGATAGTCAATTATTAGTGATTTCAACTATATAGCCTAAATTTGGATTTACATAGATTACTACCCTCAATAATTCAAACCGTGATCCTCTGACGCATTACTTGACTTTCTAACACTTTTTATCATTGAACTTTCTCACATTTTATTTGATTTTAGCATTTTCAGGCATTGACCGATCGATCGCATAATCTGCCATCGATCGAAAGGTGTCCCGATCGATTGACCAATTCACACTGTCAATCGATCAAAACCAAAAACCTTTTCATTTTGCTGCTTAGCTCGACTGAACTTGGACGTGCTACTTTGTACACTCTGCTCTCTGTGGATATGATCATTAAGTACTATTGCGAGACATGTGCGCTTCCAGGAAATATTTTGGGCAAAAATCATCCCTATCAAGTTTTCTGGCGCCGTTACCGGGGAACAACAATTAACCACTAGCATAACAATCAAACTCTAGACTAAGCTTTTCCCTTTATTCCAATTTCAGTACTTTCAGTTTATAGAAGACTTCACCTATTAAGTTGAATTTATTTTGTTTCAGAAGTTAATGACGCAACGTTGTTGCTACGTGTTGGAATTCCGTTTGGGATAATGTCATCACTTATACCAAACCAAACCGAATTAAACAAGGTCAAATGAGCGACAAAGCAGACAGAGAACTTGGTAAAGGATTCAGAAGATGAGCTCAAGACGAAAACTCATTGACAGTGAATGATGATTTATACAATCGTGGAAAACAGTGTGGTGAAAAGATTCCTCAAGAACATCGGAAGACGTGAATTTCTCAACGCTGCAAGGTCTACTTGGTCTAAGAGATGAGGAAGAAGAGGTCAAGAGTGAGATAGAGAAGGAACTTATAAAACAGATAGGTGACAAAAACAAAACAAGGGTCTGTATTTTTTGTCGAATCTTACATCTCTTTATTTTGAAGTATAAGAATCATTTATAATATATATATATATATATATATATATATATATTAATATTATATAACGGTACAAGAATCATACAAACAAATTGGTGCAAGTAAGGAGAACCATTAACAAAAAGTACATGATGTTCTTCAATTGTTGATGGCCTTTTTTCATAACCAAACTTTTCCAAACCAATTATACATCAGAAAACTGTAAATAGAGTTGTACTTGTGGAATCCACACATAATTTTCTTTTACTATTATATGAGTTTAACATATTGTGAACATAATAACAAACAATATACGTTGTTTTTTAATCCAAAACAATTTAATAAATATACAAACACACAAAATCAACTTTCAAAAACTTATTAATAATAAATATTAAAATTACAAATCTGCGCGTACAAATGGTGAAGACACATCATAAGCCACATGTCTACCACATCATTCTAATATTTAATTTTACTTTACATGTTTAGTTTTAGTACATTTAATTACAAATGGAATGTCAAAAGTCATTATATGATATCAATTCTAAAAATGTATAATCATATAAGTATTGACATTCAAATTTTTTTTACATAACTATTTTTTATTAGTAGTAATATTAAATGGCTTGAAATAAATATTTATATTGAACTCTTTTGGTAAAGAAGTGCTAGTGCCGTCACTGTGACCATGAATTGTACCCTAGTAGTTTGTGCTAGTGCCGTCAATATGTCACCGTCTGGGTTTGAACCCAACTGAGTGCATATTTGCATAATTGTTGACAAAAAAAAAGAGAAAAGTGATAAATCACACATAGTGAAATCAATTAATCCGATTTTTCTATTTTGATAACATTGTGACAAATAACCATTGATTTAACAACAGAAAGAAAAATATGAAAAGTAATCAATATTTAAAATACGAGAAGACCAAAAAAAATTTGTAAATAACCACACCTTCTTATCTCTGTCAATTTTTCAACCTCAATATTCTAGTATTAAGGTGATGTTTGGTTCACCCCCGCTACCACCTGCACACATAGAACTGCGGGTGTTAGCTGTTATTGGCGTTTGGTGCAACTTTCTACAGCTTTTAGCCGTTCAAAACATTATCCATCCATATTTTACAAAATATATATTAATTTTAAATATAAAAAACCTTGGGAACCATTTCACAATTTATGGTGATTAAAAACACCAATTTTAATTTTATATAATATGTTATATTTATGATTATGATTGCTTTATCTTACATAGATCATTAACTATTAAATCAGTGAAGATTCATGTCAATATTAAATTATGAAAAATGATTAAAAGAAAAAATGTAATGATATAATTTAGTTTGATATGTATCCCTTCAGAATATTATTATTGTTAATATTCTTCCGTGAAATAAAATGAATTGGGAAGAAAAAAATCTTCAAAGCACATGAAAGAAATATAGCCAAAATAAATGAAAGAGTACTAGAGAGGCAACCAATCTCTTAATAGTCTTAGAAGACATATATTAAAAATGAGCAAGTAAAAAATTGATCTTACAAATAGCTATAAATATCAAAATGATTAGTAAATATTTCACATTTTCATGCATGATGGTAAGAAAATAAAAAATTATTTTAATAATAGGATATTAGACTTTGTTTTAAAGATAATTAATTATCTTTTCTAACACAAATTATAAACTGTTGACTTCATCAACATTTTTATTAATAAATATAAGAATTAAAAATAGCAATAAAAATTTTTGATTGCAAACTAAAAAATTGATTAAAACCTTCGCGAAATGACGTGAGGTAAATATAATGATGGATATTCTTACTCTGTCAAGTTTACCGTCATACAATATACTTTCAAATAGTAAATCGCAAAAACTATGTATCATAGACATTTTTAAGCAACATGACAAAAAAAATTCAAACTGTGCTACAATTACCACAATATTTGTGGAACATCGTTATCTCGAGAACTAAACAAATGAAAAGGAAAAAAAATTAACACATCCCGCGCGTAGCATGGATAAACCACTAGTCTATTATAAAATTAATAAATCAGATGATTAAAAATGAAATCGTTTGCACACCTCTTAATTTAATCAAAACAAAAAGGAAAGAGATTATTCATTCTTCTTCTCCCATGAAAAAAAAAATCAGTTGTAATCAGCTACATTCAGCAATTCTGCTTTTACCATTTACAACCAAAACAATTCTACAAAATTCAGCCAGAATAATAATTGTAAATAAACAATCATATTTAAATATATTAAAAAAATCTTTAAACACCAACTCATGCATATTTTGGATACACGATAAGATGATACTGGATATAAGAATCATGTAAGAATATTTTGAATAAATCTGTATATATGAAACATTATAAATAAATATAAATTCATAATTTTTATTAGATTTGTTAGATACTTAAAAAATATATTACTATATCTAAATTCTAATTTGAATACCCCCCGAATTTTTATGATCTACATATGTTAAATAAAATGTTAATTTGGATAAAAATATAATTTTCAACCAAAACCTAAAAAAATAATTTCATATAAGTAGCCAAAACATAAAATCTTTTATATGTCTTGAAACATATATATATATATATATATATATATATATATACATTCTATAAAACTGATTCAATCCCATAAAAAATTAATTTGATAATGACATAAAACGTAAAAAGATGCATACAAAAATACAATGCAAAAAAATAAGGAATAACAACATAAATGTGATACATTTCATTAGTATACATATTAATAATATTTTTATTTTAAATATGTATGTTCCATCATTTCCAAATTTTTATTAGGTGTAATGTAAAATCAGTATAGATAAATAATTTTAGTAAACTATTAATTATTTATATATATATATTTATATTAATTATTCAAATGGGCAAATATTTATAATTCAATTACTGATTTAAAATATCACATTCCGCCAGGTTCAGCAAAATTCAGCTGTTGCCATTTGACTTACTAGTTATTCAGCTGAATTCCGCAACATTCAGCAACATTCAACAACATTCAGCAACATTCAGCGGTTACCATTTAGCCCCATAAGTTTCTTCCTTTTTATTCCACGAAATTCACGTTCCATTCATCATTACATCTTTCTCCATGTCATCTTCTCTAATTTCTTCTCATGGTACGACTTTTTATTCATTATGTTTTGTCTTTCTTTTTGAAAATGTAATTATTAGAATAAAGAAATAATATGGGCATTGTTGGCCAAAAAACTTATAAACATTATCGTCCGCAAGCATGGGCTTGGCCCGCTTAGGCTCAATGCCATCTCTTATTATAAGCCATAAAAGAAAAAAAGAAAAAATTATGACCACTCTATTTTCTTTCCTCCATCTTAAAAACCCTAATAGCCTTCCTTCCTGTGCATAGTCCCGCCGCTATTGAAGGTGGGTCATTTGCACCTAAACCCCTAGATCCACCAGTTACGCCACGCAATCGGATCCACTAGATTTTTAAGTTTCTTTACTTTCCGCGTTCTCTTTCACCGCCAATCTCCACACCTTATTTAATGCTTCTTTCTCAGCCTCTTCACCAAACCTAAACATTGCTGATCTAGAATCGCCATGTCCAGATCCTATGTCACTAAGTTCAGATCTAGTAAATTTTACGAAGATTTTTCCTCACCTAACATCGGTGACACTCCTCAAAGCTGGGAGATCTCCTTCTTCAGGTAAATTTGACTCTATTTTTAACTATTCTTGTGGACTGAATACCTTTTCTTCCTCGTGAAGAGATTTTTTTCCTCCATTATAGAGATATTATTATCATCTTTCCTTTTTCGTGGAAATATATTTACCAAAATTACTGTTAATTTTTTACTTTTCAATGAGAAATATATCCCGATCCTTTGGGTAAATCCATGTTTGTTTCATAGCAAACATAAGAAGTTCTTTTCAGCAACTATTTAAGAGATTCAAGTGAATGATTTCCATATATTTGTTAAAAATTTGAGCAAGTTTCGTTCATATTTGAGATCCATCCTTTTAGCTGTGTTTTCTAAATTGATAACCGCTTCGTGATACAGAGCTTACCCCTGTCAGCTAGCTGCAAGTGTATATCAAATAAGTTACAGTAAATTAGAAATCATTCCACATAGACCAAGTGTTACAACAAACTTTAGGCATTGGGGTTTAAGAAAATTAAAACAAACTTTAGGAATTGGGAAATTTGCATTAATAATTTATATTGTAGCCACAAATCTGACTGGGTTCCATGGAGAGTTCGATCTTGGCTCAGGATGAACGTTGGCGGCATGCTTAACACATGCAAGTTGGACGGGTATAGACACTATGACGGTCACAAGTGTTAAAATCAGGCACCAAACAAAGTTCTAGAACATGAGCTGATTGTAAAGCAATCCAGCTCCTGCTGAGAAAACTACCTAAACCTTATTACTAGAAGACCAGAATCCTAGAAAATCAAATCAGCAATCAAAACAGGTTCAATTGTTCACAGAATCTCAAAACCAAATCCATTTGTAGATAGAAAACTTGTTCATCTAAGATAGTTCATGTAATTACTAACACTTTCACATAAAATAATTAATTTAGGATCTAAGTGATAGATCAATGAATTAGCATTAAGCACTACGTAGATGAAGAATTAGTGGTGTTTCCCTAACAGATTTATGAATAATAGGTTTTCATCTTCCTTTAAATATCCCTAAACCCAACAAGTAGACTACTCAAAACATAGCCAAAGAAAACACCACCAAAGAATAAAATTGCACAAAAGAGATATCCAAAGTAAATAAAAAGTATTCAAACTTCTTCTTCCTAAAAATTCTCGTTGGAATACTAATATAAATTATGCATAGCCTAAACAATGGCTGAAAACTTTATTTATAGCCTAAAACACAAATTGAAAAAAAGGAGGAAATCGTAAGGAACTTCAAGGCAATTATGCAATTTCATGGAAAAGTTTTGGAATTGCAAGTGTGTTGATCGACATTTTTCTAGTGTTAGTTGGCACTAAGAAGATATTACGTCCTCTTTGATTTTTAAACATATCTTCAATCTGAATTTGCTTCTAATGATCCAAAAGCTCTCAATTCATCCAATAACCTATAAAGACTCATTTGGACTCTAAAACATAAATAAGACTCAATAAAATCAAAGATATCATGGTTAAAAACCGTAAAAACCATGATATATCACTTTGCCTAATCGACTAAGCCTTTGGGCATCTTGAACATTTTTTAGATGATCAAGTTAGATTTACCATTATGGTCATGAGACACTGATGAAATTGCTCTAAGCAGCTTTGGATACTCTCTTTTGCCAAGGTAACCTCCCAAATGTAAAATCATTGTATCTAATGTCTTTGTTTTCCGCAACTCAAGCTCCATGAAAGAAGCAAGATGTTCTAACCTTACATCCTCAGTAATATCACAAAAATATTAAGAAGTCTTCACAGTTGGAAAGAACCCACACCAGCATTCATATGAATTCAAATATTTCGTATTTAAGTACTTTTCAGGGACCGTATCGTATAGATAAAAAAATGATCAAAAAAATATTTAAAAATCAAACACACTTGCACTAAATCGCACCTACTAGTCACTAATAGGTATTGTAAATAAAAGAGGATTTTTTACCCTTATGGTTTTGCCATTCATTGTGAATATTGTTATCCATGTAAATTTTGTAGCAAATGTGTTTTACCAGGCATAACAGTTTGCACAACCATCGTTTTTAACAATCCAAGACTAAATAATAGATTGTTGAAAAGATTGTTGTGCAAAGTGTTATGCCTGGTATAACACAAATGCTACAAAACTCACATATATCAAAGAAGTTAACAATATACAAAATGAATGGCAAAGCCATAGCGGTATACACTAACCCTCTTTTATGTACAATACATACTACTGAGTAGTACATGTGATTAAGTGCATGTGTATGTGATTTTAAAGGATTTTCTTGATCATTTTTTTTATCTACGGGATACGAACCTACACAAGTACTTAAATACAAAAAGATTTGAATTTATTTGAATGTTGGTGTGGGTTCTTTCCAACTGTGGAAGAGACCTCTTCATAATTCTATGGTAATGTTGAGGATTCAAGGTTAGAACATGTGGCTTTGTTCATTGAACTTGTGATGTGGAACGCAAAGCTATTAGAGACGATGATTTTACAGTTGGGAGGTTACCTTGGAAAAAGAGAGTATCCAAACCTGCTTAGAGCAATTCCATCCGTGTCTCGAGGCCAGAATTGTGAATCAAATTTGATAATCTTAAACAGTGTCAAGATCATAAAAAATAAAATTATTTTGAGGACGACAATGCATCATCTCTTATGGGAACGAGCAATGCAAGAAAAAAAAGTCTCTCACCACTACATGTCGAAGCCGAAGCACTAACTTTGGCAATACTCTGCATGCTCGAACGGAATAAACTAGAGATGGAGTTTGCTACCGATTATTTGGAACTGTGAAGATGATGACTACACCGCAGGACGGGCCGGCGTTTGCGACACTCTTGGATGAAGTTGTGATGATCAAGAATGTTTTTACCTGTTTTTTTTGTTATCTTACATTCCTCATGATATAAATTCTAAAGCGGATCTCATGGCACGTCATGCCGAAAACAACTGTTTGAGGTTAGTTTGTAAGTCACGTACCCCCAGTTTGGATCACCGAACCTCTATAAATTATAAATGATATTGTAATAAGTTGTCTTTTGGACACTAATCAGAAAAACCTTGACAACTATCACCGAATAAGGTGCAGTATGTAAGGATCGAATCCACCAGTCTCAGTGTAATCTATACTAAATTATCTAATTCAGCTAAGATAATCAAAATGATGGAAGTTTGTTTTCTAAATTTCTACGGGTATAAATTCAATGAATAAAATGCGCTAGACCTAGGGACACTACAACAAATATGGGTATTGGTAGCATATTATAGTAGCACGGTTTTCACACAACTGTTACCAAAGATGAATTTGAGATCTGTGTTACTTTATAATAGCATTAAAAAAAATGCTAAGAGGCAAATTACAAAGTGAGAAGCTGAAATCACTTAATCCGCCAACACTTAGCTAAAAATTTAACTTTAGATTTTTTTCATTACTTTCCTCCTTAGTTTGATACCAATCTATAAAAGATAGCATTTTTTTCTTCTTCTTCATTCTTTTCTTCTTAAAAACAATTAAAAAACAAAAAATCTCTCTGAACTTAAATCCGCAGATCCAATCCAAAACCACGTCTCGTCCTCCTTCTTCCTCAAGAACCCCCCACGTCTTTGTCTTCCTTCTTACTCACTCTTCCTCCTCAAAGTCTCTCACTCTCCAATCCCAAATCCACGAATTGGCAACTTCATCTCCTCGCCAGATGCCACGATTTCATCCACAGATCCCGACGCTCTCTTAAGTGGCGGCGGAATCAGGTTGAATATCGTTTCTGATTCGTCGATTTGGTTAGGGAATGAGATTTCGGATTGATGGTTTCTTTCTCCGGTGTAGACGGAAAGAAAACAGGGAGTAATGTTGGACGATGCAGATATCTATGGACTAATGAGCGTCCCATGAATTTTTTAGCTGCTATTGTTATATTACATGAAAAAGGTAAGATTTATATTTCACTTTTCATTAGTTGTTCATAGTTTTAATAAGTTTATGTCCTTTCTTTCTCACGTATATTATCATCCTGAATTCATATTAAGATTATTAATGATCATAACTTGACTTCTCACCAAGTCGCCAGCCATCTCCAGGTTCGAAAAATACACATATATACACATCTAACATATATTATATTATGCAAATACTTTATTATAGCCTTCTTATAACATTTTCTTATTAAATAATTATTTCAGAAATACAAAGCTCAAGTTGATCAAATAAGCACTTCGATGTTAATGAATGAATCGAATTTGATGGCTAAAACGTTCATATACCCTCCGGACGAAGAATATACTTTCAAAACATCTAACTTAAAGAAGAATCTCATTGCAATTAACACCATGTGGTATTCTTTAAGAAATGAAATCTCCTCATCATCATCCAACACTAGATGCAAGTATCTATGACTATATATACTCTTTAAACATCATTAGAGTGTATCAATTTTGAGTTAATATTGTATTCCTTTAAAACACCTACTGGCAAGAGGAAGGAGAATATGCTAGACTTTCCTCTAGGTTGAAAAATGGATTATACTAGCATAAGTGGTGATAATTTTCTGCCTTTTTTAGTTTATCATTAACTGTTAGCGCATCTAACCTAGACAGTTTACAAACGGGGAGGACTTGTATTCCTCAGCCCGATCCTAATCTGTTTCAACCATCTAGATTTGCTCCTGAAACCAACATAAACAAAACAGATTTATACCTAAATGCTATACTAGATACTTATGTTCATTAAACTGATCTATGCAATATGGGAGAAAACTATAATGTTCTTCCCGACTATAACATGAACCCTTTCGATACCATTTTGAGCCATATGAGGTTGATTTCATCAACATAGAACTATAGTCATCATGAAACTAATAGACACCAAATTGATTTGATTCCTTCAACAAATGATTATGTTTTTTCCTCTAAACACCACTTCTTGTGAAACCAATATACCCCAAGTAGGTCTGGTTCCTTTTAACAATAATTATATTGCTTCGAACAACATGATTCCTCCCGAAACCAGCACGGAAGGCATGGGTTTGGTTCCTTACGAGCAAGGTAATGATGTTCCAATCGAAGATCTGATTAATTTTGAATTTGATGTCAATGAGATGGACATGGATCTTTGGTTGGGACATAATATTCCCTTTGAGATAAATAATCATGTGTCGACAAATCATATGGGTCATGAATCCGAATTCAGTACACCATTGAACTCGGTTCCTGACACTATTTTGGAGCATCATGATCACTTTACTGCTATGCAATTTGGTTCCTCGCTCGAGCAAAGGTCATGTGGATATGAACATGTAGAAGTTGTGAATTGAATAAATGGTATGGAGGGAGGACATATATTGTGATTATGATGTTTAAGGATTGAATGGATGAGATATTGAATGAATATGCATAGAAGATAGATGTGTATTATAAATTTGGTACTTATTTTGTTTATTGCAAATGCATATCATATATGTATGTTTAATATAAAGTAATGCTATATATATATATTTCATTTCTTAAAGAATACCACATGGTGTTAACTGCAATGAGATTCTTCTTTAAGTTAGATGTTTTGAAAGTATATTCTTTGTCCGGAGGGTATATGAACATTTTATCCATCGAATTTGATTCATTAATTAACATTGTAGTGCTTATTTGATCAACTTCAGCTTTGTATTTCTGAAATAATTATTTAATAAGAAAATGTTATAAGAAGGCTATGATAAAATATTTGGATAATATCATATATGTTAGACGTGTGTATATGTGTATTTTTTTTGAACCTGGAGATGGCTGGCGACTTGGTGAGAAGTCAAGTTATGATAATTAATAATCCTTAGTATGGATTCAGGATGATAATCTACATTAGAAAGAAAGGACATAAGATTATTAAAACTATGAACAACTAGTGAAAAGTGAACGAAGATTACAATTTGTTGATAAGTTGAATTTTGAGTGAAAGAAGTTTAACGTTTATTTTGTGTTTTGATGTATTGCTTTACGCTCTTACATTTTCAGGTCATGAGATTACAATTTAACGTACTAATGTTTAACCAAAGCGTTGGATCCTAATTGTACAAATTCGTTGTAGAGAATTGTCAGATTAAAGGTTTCGGCAAGAAAGAAAGACGGCACCCTCCTTCTCGCGCCACCAAGAACAAACCCTAATCGGAAGTCGGCAACCACAAAGAGAAGGTGAAATGGACTGCAGATGGAATTGATGCCGTCGTTTAGTGGTGGAAAAGCCCCAAACACGCCTAAACACCGACGAGAAAGCCACCTCCGGTTAAGCTGAACTTTGATTCACCGCAGTACTTAAAACGGTGAAGCCAAAAGTTCAGAGACCCGGAGGCTTCCACCGTCATAGAACACCTCATCTGAGGCTCCGACATCCTCACTAAGATTGATGAGCTTGCCATCCGAAGCCAACATGGATACGTCGATAAGAGCACCTTTGACTCTGAGGACACCAGACAAGATGCAGTCCTCACTGGTCTGGATAAGCCAAAACAATACTCACCTCGCCGGATCTCCGAGATCTAACAGTCGCCGTCGAGGAGGATTTTATGGTTATAGAATTTCAAACCAGTTCAGAATAGATACGTCAAGGAGGGTAGAGAGAGGGTGGAAAAGGGAAATAGGACTTGAAGCCCTCCCCGGCAGCCACGAGGACCACCGGAGAGGCAAAGCGGAGGCAGTGAGAAACAAGAACTATGGCGAATCGGTGGGTTTTTAGAGAGAGTATAGAGAAACCTTCTCTCTCTTCTCTATGTTTTAATTGTACTAAATTAAACTACTTAAACTCATACTTGAAGTGCAATAGTTATTGATTTGAAAGAAGATTAGACCTATTATTAACCTAGAATACAACAAAAACAATTGAATTAAGCACAAAGAAAGAACAATTTAGATATGCTTCATATTGTCCTGAACACCAGCACAGAGAAAAAACAATTCATCATAGTCCAAAGAAAAAAACAATTTAAATATGTTTCATATTGTCCAACATCATGTAAGACCAATATTTTAAATATACTACGAAAATAGTAATTTAACCAAGAAAGTATAAACGTTAAGGAAATAGATATAAATCTATAAATAAATAGAAATAAAATGAAGAACCCTAATAAAGGAGGTGAGATTTGATCTCTTTTCTTAACTCATATAATCACTCGAAGTGTGACAGATTTTTAGAGACTCATGAATCCCAAGATACAAGCATAGAAAACCATATCCCTATCTCTAACGAACATAAGAATCTACTATACCCTCGAAATAAAAGAAATAAACTACCTTAAGTGATATGACATTGCTAGACAGATTTTTGTTGTGTGAAGGAAATTTTTGGAACCCACTATGAGTCATAGAGTGGTTCTCTTTATACTTAGTAGAGAGTAACCTTCAAAAACTAAATGTTTTGATGAGCTCAACAGTTGAAAACATTTGTATTTAACACACGGCATTAGACATTTTTGTATTTATTCTTTAACACATAACATTAGTGTAAAAACGTTTTTTCCTTTAACAATTGGTCAAGAGAAATGCTGACCATATTGTGGCAAAAAGATAACCCGCCTACTCGGACTTACAGAGCCCAAGACACTACAAGAAAATAAATATGTACAAACCATCTATATGGTTGGAAAATGGTGACAAAGGCATGTTGATACACAAATTTTTATCCTATATATTTCTAACTGCAAATATCAGTTATAGTACTTAAGGATCGAATCCACGAAGACCGAATAACTATGTAAAATAAATAAATAAATTCTAAATTAAAGCAGAGATGATGGTTTTGAGTTTAACTAACTAGGGCAAACAACTACTAATTTATGAGGGGTTTAAATCAATTAAATCAAATGCTAGGCTTTTGGGAACTTCAATTAAGAATCCAAAATGTGCTTGTTTCACGTCGAGTGTCGATCGACACTATGATGGTGTCGATCGACACCTCACGTATAAAATATGAGAAACCTTAACACTAGAACATGAACAATGCAAACAAGCAATCCAACTCTCGCTGAGATTAACTATCTTAATTAAATCCTAGTGAGACCAAATCTCTCTGAGAAACCCTAAAGAATTTAAACGAGCATTAACAAACCGATTCAACTGTTCACTAACTATTCTAAACCAAGTCCCCTTGAGAAAAGATAGCTATACTAAGATAATTCCACTAGTTTATTAACACTCTTGTGTATAATAAATTTCTTATGATCTTGACTGAAGGTAGCTAATCTATGAGTCTAGCATTAAAAACATCTAGGAGAAGAGTTAATTAATGGTTCCTAAATTAAGCATAAGACTCACAAAATTCATCTTAATCTAAGAACCCTAAACCTAAGTAATGAATTACTCAGACATAGCAAAACAATTCATCGTGCAATAATCAATGAAAGCAATAATAATCAATAAAAAGGTTTAAGAAATCTTCTCCCAAAAACTCTCTCAGAGTAAAATTAAAGCATAAGCCTAAACAATGGTTGTGTAAAAGTATTTATAGGGGTCTGTACGAATTTTAGAATTAGGGAATCAACATAAAAGAATTGGTATAAATCTTGATCTTTAGATTTTAGGAAATCTTGAGAATATACCTCTGGTGTCGATCGACATGACCCTCCTCTGTTCTTGCCTTTTTTTCTTCGTTTCTTTTTTCGTCTCTTCAAGCTTCCATTCTTGCTCAATAATTCTTCTAGATTATTTCAAAGCTCTAAATCTTGTCCATACACCTAAAATGACTCACTTGGACTCTAATAAATAATATATAGACTCTAAAATATAAATAAATGTATGTTTATTATCATAAGAACCGGTAAAATACGAGGTATATCACATGTTATTGACCAATTTCTAATTATATTATTGGTTAGTATAAACTGGTTGGAAATTCCCAAGTGGTTACAAAATGATTGAAACTTTTTGACCACTCAAAATGGTCTGAAAAGATTTTGACCAATGAAATGGTCAGAAAAGTTTTTACCAATAAAATGGTCGGAAACAGTTTTGACCATTTTCCAACAAATTGTTATTCTTACAAAATTGTAACCATTTCTTAGTCGTTACATTTATGGAAAGGTGGAATCAAATTCTAGATGTAAAAATGTGATTACTATATATGAGAAAGATGATGGTGATAGAGGTGGTGACATGTGGATGTGAATGAAGTTGTGGATGTGGATGAAGCTAGGAATTTGAATGAAGAAACGAATTTGAATGAATTGAATGATGGACGTTACAGTATTAATCAGGTTCACCTTCAACTTTCTTGTGCTGAATGTGTGGGTAAAAACTCACACAACCAATATTTGTTCGAGATTCTTTAGGGGATCTCAAACTTCTTGATTAAAACACAAACAAAGAACTAAGAGAAGAGCTTTATTGATTTAGGAAAAAAGAGAAAGGGTCTTTCTTAGCACAAGTTTTAGGGTTCTTAGGCTCCAAAGAGATGATCTAACAAGTTAAACCTAGGGGAGTATATATTCAAGATTCTGTCGACTTAGAGATAAGTTAAATTTTTAGATATTCTCGTATCTTCCTTATTCCTTTTTCCTTTTCTGTTACGTCGACTCACCTTTATTCCAGTTGGTTTATGTAGGCCTTATCGAGAAAAATTCGCCAAGCCCAAGTGATGATTATGTCCTGGTATTCAAATTCACGAGCTCGTCGTCTATGATTAAGGAAGAAACTGAGGCCGAGGTCATGACTTATTTTATGACCTCGGCACTATAAGTTAAGAATTGGCCGAAAGCAAAGGAGAATTCTTCACTTATAGGACAATTCCTCGCGGAATACAGAATACCTGCTATTGTTGCAATGGTCTTGTGGTTGTTTAAACAGAGCCATCCGGCTCTCAAGTTGGCCGAATGTTCCTCGAATGTAAGGCAAAGGAGGTAAGTTAGCAAAGTTTAGTATTCCAGTTGGTTTATCTCGAATCGAAGCAAACTTGTGATGATAATGTTAAATGTATGTGTAGTATGGAGGTCTTCACTATCGCCGTTGGTGGGACGATGCGATGGTGGAGGAATTAGAGGACTGCCAGAAGGAGACTGGAATGTTGAATGATCACATTTGGTACATTTCAACTACTGCCTCCAGTGACTATGTTGACCCCCACATGATGTGGGCTCATGTTGTCCACTCTTGCAACAAGATGGTCATCATCCTACGACGTTGTGCATAGAGGTCAAATCCCTTAAGGACCAACTTGAGAGGCATGACAAGGACATCAATGAGCTCAAGGAGAGGGTTAATAAACTGGATACAATGGTCTTTCAAGGAAAGACCTGAAAGAGTTCATTTGGATGGGTTGTTGTTCTGTGCTTTTAATCTTAAATTCCTACTCTTGCTGTCGTGCAACTCTGAATAACTCTTACTACTAAGTTGTCTGTTTTGTTTCATTTTTGTTTTATTCTTTCGGCCAACTCGGGAAAAACTCGTAGAACTATGTTATGTTCTATTTCTGTTGTGTCTTAATATTTTCCTTCCAAAATTATTGAAGCAGTAATAACCAATCGAACATAAAACACACCAAAAACATTGAAATCATTTAAAATAAAACATAAAAATAAACAAAGTTAGGCATTCCAAATATAACACCAAAAGCCGAAACAAACAATTCTTGCCAAAAAACATTAGTTTTATCAAATACACACTGAAAGCTGAAACAACATTCGGATTATATTATCCTCTTGCGGTCTGTTGCCTTGTCAGATGCTTCTCATACGGTGAATTAACTAGCGAGTAGTGGCTTTTTCTTTTTTTCTTCTTGTTTTTAGCCACTTTGCTTCTTTCCTTCTTGTTGTTCTTCTGACCATCTATTGCTTCTTCTTGATCCCCATCTTCTTCTACTTGTTCCTAATCTACCCCTTCTTCTTCATCGTCTTCCTCTTCTTCTTGTACAACATCAACCTTCTTACCACCACCACAATCATTACCGACCACTTTATTCGCTTCCTCGGCGAGGAGATAAACTCCACCACCAACATCCTAAGTCTCTGGGACGACAGTTGATGTCCCTCCACCACCTACATCACGAGTCTCCGGGACGGCAGTTGACGTCCCACCATCCCTAGCATGCAAAGGAAACACTCTAGGATTTACTTCTCTAACAAATACCTCTACATCTTTCAATCTTACATTAAAGGATTCTAGCTTCTCATTCACGTCCTTAAATTCATTATCTATCAATTTTTGCAAATCTTTCAATTCCTCAACACCAATACAAATAGAACCTCCACCACCCGCCTTTCACGACTCCCCATCCACCTTCCCCTTCCCTTTCCCCTTCCCCTTCCCCTTCCCCTTCACCTCCGCCTTCCCGGCCTCTATGTCTTCTTTGAACAGGTGTTCGAATTACAATGGCTGGTTTTCAACCAAAAGACGATGTTTCCACCCATCAACAACTGTGTCAGGATGATCGTCCCCTTCCACCATATCAGCAATTAGATGTTCCTCATCAGTTTTTGGTTGTAAGATATTCTCGATCTCCCGTGGGTAATACAAAAGCATTTAAAGCCTGCAACTAAATTTGTCTGCCTGACAGTATAACAACGTCCAACTAACAATATAACAGCGTGCAATTAAATCTGTAAAGTACATCTAGTCTAACAGAGAACTAACCTTTGTTTCATCAACTTTATCATAAATCTCTTCGATAGGAAATCCTTTCATTGACAAAGACTTAAATTTACTCTTGCATCCTTGGGCACCTTGGATCTGCCTCATCCACTGCTTCACGGAACGCCTTCCCCAAACATAGTATTGCTTCAAAAGCTAGAATCTCTAAACACACAATCGCTTTCAATATACAAATACAACAACAAAATACAGTAATTAATTTTATTAAATCGCATACCTCCAATGGAATTATGAAACTCGGCAAATTACAAGCATTCTTGACAAGTCCGTCTTTTAAAAGACTAAACATCCTCTCCATTTCGTTGAGATTTGTCAGAGAAAATGAATCTACCCCAAGGAAAGGTCCTACACTTCTCGAGATCGGTAACCACCCTCTTTAATAATGGGTCAATTTGGGTTGCCTCATCTCCTGGCTTTGCGTTTCCTTTGATAACCGAGGTTAGGAAGTACAAAACCGCAATCTTCAACATATCCCTACTGTAAGTTCTCATGGACAAATACTTTTTCTCCACCATCTCTTGTGTCACCTTATTATCCTTAACATCCTTGAAATGCTTAAGCGCAAACTCATAATCCCCAATCTCTTTATAATTCTTCGGGTATTCATGACAAGATAAACCAGAGATAAGAGCATGCTCTCTCGAGGAATACCGAATTGGTACCCCCATTCACTACAAACCACAATTCCTTCTTCTTCTCTATGTGAGCCATGCGGAGCAGGAGCATCCACATTCCAATTGCCTTGTAGTTTGCATGTCTCGGCATATGAAAGAAATGGCAGAATTGTCGATGACTGTGGAACCACTCCATCTCATGTCTATCGAGCCTGGCGAGAATTTCTTTCACCGCCTCTCATGTCTATCGAGCCTGGCGAGAATTCCTTTCACCGCCTTTGCTACATATCATCTCGTTGCGATATTTATGGTCTTTGGGTACTTCGTTTTCTTTAAGTGAAACCCCAATGGTGGCATTACTCCCATTACTCTCCTACCCGTTTCAGTCTTCTGCTCCGACTCCTCACTACTTATACTCATTTCCGAGTCCTGGCTTCCTATATGATGTAAGATGCAGAATCACTCCACAATCTTATTCCAAGAGGTGATTAAGAACTGATCAAAGAGCTGGATGCAAAAGGAAAGATGGTGGTGGAATTGTGATTGACTCTCTCAATCGGTGGGCTTTGACTGACTCACTAAATCCTTGGAGAACTAGCCTTGTTTGAATCACACAATCAATCATAATCCCATATTCTATAGAAAAAATTGAATCACTCAAATGAATCTAAAGACAGAATATTTCAAAGACACACTTTGAAGAAGAAGCAAATTCTTTGTATTAACTTTAGTTGATTAAAAGGTGCCTTCAAATGTTACAAAGAGGTCAGCTTATATAAGGCTCGACCTTGGATAATAATAAACTGTCTAATGACTAGAAAGGAAGCTAATAACTGGAAATTAGATGTGCCATATCAAAGGAAGAAGGCTCCTAAAGATAATATAGTTGTTATGTTTTAATGAGAGATTGTTTGTATCTGGTCAGCTTAGGGAGCTTTGAATGATGTCTTGGAACCTTCTGGAATTTTTGAAATGCCTTCAATTTGTGTGCCAGTAAAAGAGGAAAGAGCTGTTGGAGTTTGAATGCAAATGGCTCCAAATATAGCAAGTGCGAGCAAGAGAGGATCCACATGATCTGTTGGATGCTGGTGCATGGTAAGATTATATCTGACTCTCCTCGATGGTTAAATGTGTCTCCGGAGTGGTTATGGATATCTCCTGGTCGCCAAAGTCTGTTTTGCAAGTGATTAAACCCGTGAGTGTTCATATAAGACAACCCGGGTATCTCCTGGTTTAGAAGTTGAATAACTTTTAAACCATAATGAATTTTGTAGTGAATCCAATTCGGCGTATGCCTCTGTTGGGTTGAGTTTCCAAAAAAGTTGATTTACAACTTGTTTCTTTCTGGTTTGCTTGGAATGCTTCAATGACTGGTCGTTCGTCTTTATCGGATTCATTGGCAGTCTGTCGGATTGAATCTTCATTATCTTCTTCATATGGAATTTTTTGGGGATTATTCTTCTTTGTGGTGAACTTTACATGAGTTGAGTATGTATTCCAGGTGATGGCTGAGTTGTAATGTTTGATCTTGGCCTCCATTTGAGCTAAACTCAGCTCACATGTCTCCTTAGTTTTCACTTTCTTTATGCTTTCTTCTCCAACTCTCATGATTCTTTGCTCCTTGGTTGATGATAACTTGATGTCCTCATCACTATATCTTCTTCTTCGTCTGGATCCGCTTCTGGAGGTTCCGCTTGTGTAGGGGATGGTGGAGGAGTGTCTTCGAGTGTAGGAGGGAGTAGGAGGGGGAGGAACACGACACTACAAGAAAACACGCCGTTTGCGAGGGAAATTTGCGACGGCTTTTTGCCCTCGCAAATCTGCGTGGTATTTGCGACGAATTTGCGTGTAATCCAAAACATCCTCGCACATTTGCAAATCCGCGAGGACAACATCCGTCGCAAACCCGTCGCAAATTTGCGACGTCAGTGCGACGTTTTCTCGTAA